>BSBM01002058.1:0-279415 GCA_027924585.1 Larix kaempferi
TTTCCCATTTAGTAGGCTGATCCATTACATACATTCTTAACATGTCTTCAATAACCTGATTAACCCTTTCTGTCTGTCCATCTATATGAGGATGATGTGAAGTACTCATATGCAAATATTTTATAAAACCTTTAAACAAACCTTTCCTAAAATGACCTGTGAATTTTGAATCCCTATCTAACACAATTTCTTTCGGAATACCATGCAATCTAGCTACCTCTTTCATATAAATATATGTTATTTCAGTTGCTTTAAGTGTAGTCTTAACTAGTATAAAGTGAGCTACTTTAGTTAATTTATCTACCATTACCATAATAGCATCATGTTGTGACCTTGTCTTAGGTAATTTTGTGGTAAAATCCATAGTGACTACATCCCATTACCATTCTGGTATTTGTAACGGTTGTAACAAACCTGTAGGGTTTCTATGTTCAAATTTTACTTGATGACATTCTAACCATCTAGCTATGTAATCTGCAATTTCTTTTTTCATTCCTGGTCAGTAATAATCCTACTTAACTGCCACTACTATCTTTTGATAACCATAGTGACCTGCATACGGTACATCATGCATTTCTTTTAAAACCAATTTCTTAATGTTTTCGGAGTTATGAATGTAGACCCTGTTCTTATACTTAAGTATTCCATCTTCCAGTTTATAGTGTTCAAACTTATGTGTTGTTCCCTGTTGCTGCAAACTTGCTTTAACCTGTTGAAAGAATTCATTTGTACTATTTGCCTCTTTTATTTTTTCCTTCAAACCTGAAGTGCTAGTATTGATAACTACACGTATCAGATGCATTTTCCTACTGAGTGCATCTGCCACTTTATTTTATTTTCCTTTTATATGTTTAATGTCAAATCATATTCACATATTAGTTCCATCCATCTTATTTGTCTTGCATTTAGATTAGGTTGTTCGAACAACTATTTTAATCCATGGTGATCAATTCTTAATTCAAATTTATTTCCCATTAAGTAGTCTCTCCATATCTTTAAAGCATGTACTACTACTTCTAATTCCAATTCATGTGTACCATAATTTTTTTCATGTTCCTTTAAATTCCTAGACTCGTAACAAATAACTTGTCCATTCTGAGTTATCACACCACCTATACCCTGTTGACATGCATCTGTACATACCACAAAATTTTCATCTAGATTCCCAATTTTCAAAACCAGTGCACTAGTAAGCATATCTTTAACCTTCTGAAAACTTTTTTCACATTTAGATTTCAAATCAAACTTTATACATTTCTTTTGCAAAGAAGTTATTGGATGTGCAATCATTGAAAATACTTCTATAAACCTGCGATAGTAACCTGCTAATCCCATAAAATATCTAACATTTGACACATTCTTAGGTGTTGTCCAATTCATAATTGCTTCTATCTTTTCGGGGTCAACTGAGATTCCTTCTTATGATACAATGTCTCCTAAGTAGTGAATCCGGTTATGATAAAAAGATCATTTACTTAACTTAGCATAAAGTTGATTCTCTCTGAGTACCTGCATTACTTGTCTCAAGTGTTCTTCATGTTCTTTCTTTGTCTCAGAGTAAACTAGTATGTCATCTAAGAAAACAATCACAAACTTGTCCAAATATTTTTTAAAAATCCCATTCATGAAGCACATAAAGGTAGCTAGTGCATTTGTCAAAACAAATGGAACAACTGTAAACGCATAGTGACCATATTTTGTTATAAAACTTGTCTTACTGATGTTCTCTTCCTTAATTCTGACCTGCTGATAACCCTACCTGAGATTTATCTTTGAAAACACTGTGGAACCCCTTAACTAATCAAATAAGTCATCAATTCTTGGTAAAGGATACTTGTTCTTGATAGTTTCTTTATTTAACTTCCTACAATCTATGCAAGGTACAATATTTATTTCTTACAAACAAAACCGGTGCTCCCCAAGGTGATACACTAGGTCTGATATAATCCTTCTTTAATAATTACTTTGACTACATCTGTAACTCTTTCAGCTCAAGTGTACTCATCCTATAAGGGACTTTAGATGAAGGAATTGTACCGGGAACTGGATCAATAGTAAAGTCTATATCTCTTCTGAGGCATTACGATATCTCTTGAAATACATCTGTAAATTCATGTAATACTGGTGAGTCCTATAACTGACGTTCCTTTTCCTTAGATTCTTCTATGTGAGCTACATAAATCTGACGCTCTTTTCTAAAACACTTCTTTAACTATAAGGCTATAACATGTCTTAAATATATCGGTCTATGTGTTCTTTTAACTATTACTATGTTTCCTTCCTCATCTAGACATGTGTAATTCTTATTGTGACAATCTAAGATATCTCAATGTGTAGTCAACCAATCCATACCAATACAAACATCATAAGAGACTAAGGGGATAACATTCAAATATGCTAAATTCTTTAATCCATTCATTTCCAAAGGACATTGTCTTACTATTTCTGTGACTTTTCTTTTAGTTCCAGTTGTTAACTGTACAAGACTTGCTACCTCAAGGTTACTTTTCTTAAGAGAACAATTCAAAACTATACTAGGTGCAACATAATTGTTACTAGATCCTTAATCAATTAAAATAGACATAGTTCTATTACCATTATTGCATGCCACTGCTATCATGTGAGATTGATGATCTTCCTTCCTACCTTCCAAAGCTACTTAAATCCTCTGAGTCTTACCAACATCACCTACCGTTGCTTCCTAAATGTTGTGAATGTTGTCTTCTTTCTTATGTGGGCAATCCCTTCCATAGTGATTCTCATTACAATTCCAACATCTAACATGAGGTCTCTTATCTGAATCTGGCTGCTTATGAAAATTACCACTTATGTTGACAAGAGGCTTGGATCTCTTCTTTCTTTGGTCTTGTTTAACACTCTTCTTATCTTTCAAGTTCTTATGTTCCTTATTCTTATCCAACTTATACAAATTGTTTTCCTTCCAGATTACTTCTTTAAGGGTCTTGGGAATATCATATTGAATCTTATCCTTGTAAAAATTTTGCAGTCCACTTAGAAATATTTGAATCTTAACTTTCTAGTATTTTATATAGTCTGCATAAGTTAACAGTTCAATAAATCTCTTCTCATATGCATCCATAGTTAAATTGCCCAGCTTAAGTTCAGATAATTATTCCATCTTATTATCATAGTATTTCTCTGAAATGTATTCTTGTTGAAAATACTTTTTAAACTTTTTCCAAGTGATATTTTCTTCATCAATATATTTGAGTTTAACCAAATGTTCCCACCAAAGAGAGGTTCTTCCCTGCAAATGATAGATAGATATTCTTGATTCCATGTTTGATGAATAATTATGCAATTGGAAAAACTTTCGAAGCCTTACTAACCATGTTTAACTTCACCATCAAAGGTTGGAGGTTTGATATTTCTTAATTCTCCCATCAACTGACCATGTTCATACCTTCTCCTTCTACTATTACAGTAATCTGAAAACCTATCTGGACTAATCTCACGACTTCTATCTCTTTTTCTCAAGGGAGGTGTACGGTAATTGTCTAGTGGAAAGTGCATCCTAGAGTAAGTTTTCCTACTTTTCCTTTCTTCCTTGTCTTGGGTAGTATTTAAGGATCTTAGTTCTTTCATGATATGTTCTTGAAGGTGAGTGATCCTTTCATTACTTTTCTTAACTGAGTATTCCAAGTCAAGGGATGAAATACTCCTCCTCCTTCCTACATACTCCTCTTCAAGACCATAAGGGGTTGTTTGTCTATCTTCCATCCGCCACTATTTTTCTCTGCGAGGTATTCTTGGGTTAAATTATCTACTATGAGATGCAACGTGTTCATTATAAGTTTTGTTAACATTCCATCATCAAATTTATTTATTTTCTCAAATAATAATTATTTTTTTAGTTAAGAAGAAACAAATCATACTATACTAGTCTTCAATTTTTGAAATAAATAACTAAGCAAAATGCATAAAAGGATATAATTATTTTCAAACATATTCTAAATTTTCATCTTTCACAAATATTGCGGCACTTTCATAATTAACTTTCATATAAGCAACATTTAACTTTTATTCAAGCGAGCAAATTTAAAGAGACCACTAGGCCCAACAGCCGCAGTGTTGCAACCGCAACTCTAATACCACCTGTGATGTACCCTAGGGATATCAGAGTGTCTAAGGGACATATCATTAGCTCTATGAGGCTAATTATTTGATCTTTAGTGCAGCAGATAAACCATAAACATTTAATTTCTATTTTTCCAAAATTAATTGCGACACAAAATCCAATAATTAACAATAATCTAATTTAAATTCATTAACACATCCAATATCTGATCTAAGGGTTGGAAATGATTCTTAAAATAATCTAACACCATCAAAACTTCAATCCAATCCATATCGGACATGATAACTACTTCTAAAGGCTAATTATTCTTAAACATTGTTAACAAATAACCATATATTATCAATCCTACTGGATTAATAACATCTAATTACATGTAAATAAGGCCTAATTACCAAGATTACAATAATTAATGTGATATCCCTCCTTTATAACCTATTTTGATCTTTATTTTTATTATTTTTGTTTATAAATGTAATTGTAATTGTGTAAGTGACATTGGTGAGGAGCTTGAGGCCCATCAGTAAGGTTTGAGATTCATGAGGTTTAACTCATCAGTCGTAAATTTATAAACTTAGGATTTGAGCATGGGTAACGCAAAGAAGAAAAGGGAAAACATCGATTATTCATTACAAGACATGAAATGGGTAAGATGGCTAGGAAGCCATGGGTTTGATGACCATAATCGTAAGTATCATCTTAAGTTATGATAGTGTTAAAGTTTCATCCTTGTAGAGCTTACCGTAAGTATTTAACTAAGTTATTATGCCCTATAAGTTATGACGACCCTAGTAAGATTAATCCGAGTTCATATAAACATCTTAACTAGGGATGAAATGCCATCGTGTCATCTATAAAGATAGAATTCAAGCCAAGGAAATTATTTTTAAAGGTATTATGTGGAATGACCACCTTGAAATAAAAAGAATGTTATCATAGTATTTATGCCATTTTTACAAAGCTATAAACTATTATATACCTTAAAGGAAATTTGGAAAAAGTAAAACATATTATGAATATATAAGATATGTTTAAAAGTGCACATGGAGGTAAGATATTTTATTATTAAGAATTTATTTAGGTACTCTATTGTATGGAACATAGAAGACGCATCGTAAGGAGTGGTATGGAGATTTTTGTTTTACATAGAAGGGACAAAGATCTAGGGTTAATTTGTATAATACATTTTAAAGATATGACCTTATAAATGATTTAGGAATTATAAAGTTCTTATATGGTAGTCTTATATTTTTTTTTAGACTTGGCGGGCTCTTCCAGCAAAATCTTAAGTCTTTGAGAAGTATTTTTTGAGAGGACTCGCTCCACTAACATGAGAGGCATGTAGCTTTTGGTAGTGGAGAAACTGTTAGTGGGATTTTGCTCCCTTAGTGGAGCACTTCCATTACCTAATTCGCCACTTGTCACAAGTTTAAGTTAAACTAACTCGTTGCCGATTTGGGAAATTTGGAGGGAGTTAATTCTGAGAAAGTGGAACGAGTTGTCTCTTTAATAGGGCACTACCATCAGTTAATCGGATTTTTTTCCATTTGTCTCCAGTTAAAAAGAACCTAGAGTTCACATTCTGGGGGGACGGTTACCTTTAGGGGGAGGCGGAACAATTTTTGCGGAGGAAAGGTTAGCATGTTACAGTGAGAAAGGGGAAAAGTTTAAAAAAAAAAATGGACGAATTGTGGAGTGGAATTATTTTTCGCTCAGATCGGTATTATCGCACAGTAGAGTTATGATCTCCATAGAGCTTGATCTCAGATCCAGCATTTTCTCGGTGAAGGATCAAGAGGGCGAATTTCCATACCAGGTTGGATAAAAATGTGAATCGAGCAGTTAGTGATATGGAAGAACCATACGATCTCCATAGAGGTAAGAAACTCTGCATCATAACATTATTTTATTTTTGTTGTCCAATAAATTGATTCAATAGAAAACCCTATCGCAGCCATGATGAGAGTGCTTCTGGTGTTATAGATCTGTTAATATAGCCTTTGATTTCATCTTTGTTACAGTTGACCTGCCACTATACTCCTTAGTATTGCATGCTTTTGTAATGTTTACCCTGTACTGTGGGATTCGCACTTTGCACATGAAGCTAGTATCCAGTTGAACTACCGTTTGATTTTTCCAGATCGTGTTATCTTGCTTTAGGATCTGTTATTGATTATTGCACTCTAGATTTCCTCTTAGATTGTAACCGTTATGAATGCAATATGCATACTCGGTCTGTTTACTTAGTTCTTTAACCATGTTTAAGGAAAAACGTGATTTGGGTCGGGTTCATTTAGATCTAATCTAGATTTCAGTTCAATGGGAAAGTAGGGCGATCTCAAACGGGAATTGACCTGCTTCCTCAATATCTTTTAGCACGTTAACTTGCTTGTGTATCCTTCCAGAGGAAAGGCATCTATATTATGCTTAGTTAAAAGTAAAATGTTACACCCTCTACGCTGTGTGTATCTTTTCGTAGTTATGTGGTTAAAACCTTTTATTTAATGTCTGTACTGTTTGATCTTGAAGTGTCTTCATTTTATTAATTATGAATCTGGAAATTTATCCCTGAGTGATAGTTTTCAGTATTTTTCAATCACAGAGCTAAAACTATGTAATACTTCGAAGGGACCGAAAGCTTCTATTGAAGCATCTCTTTATTTTATTTAATTTTAAAAACTAAGCTGGAAATTATCCCCGTGTGATAGTTTATCCACTCTTGACTGCTCACAAAATAGTTCTCTATATATTTCTACGAAAGACTTTATGCTTTAAAAAAATATTGATGTGTTATTGTTATACTGCATTGAATACATATGAATCCCAGTCTTAAACACACTATAGATTATGACACCGTCAAATGGAAGATCCTAGTTTTCACCTCTATTGCTTTGTTAACTAGGATGGAAATGAAGTATTGTTAGGTCCATGTTTAAGGAAAATTGGAATTTTGAGGGTAGGCATTATTTTTACATAAGTGTATTGCATCACCCGATGTCATGAATATTATAAGTTATATATTTATGAATGATTTGAAAGATGCTCTCAATGAGAGGGGAACCGAGGGTTTGGAAAGAAAAGTGATAGAAGGGGGTTATCCCTTTAGAATGTTTGTAGATAGGTTTTCATTACATCCACTTTTATATTGTTATATGAAACACCTCCTTTTTCACTGAACGATATGTGAAAGGGGAAAAATATATTTCTTATAAGAAAGGACTTTAAACAGTCAAATTTATGATAACTTTAGCCTTGTCTTCTTTATGAAATGATAGAAAGGTGGGTTTACATATAAATATATATATAAGTTGCATTTGACTCTTGGACAAGTTATATGTATGATTTCCAATTTAAATAAGTAAGAAAAGCATGTCATGTAAAGGATATAGATTTTATACACAATAAGGAAAAGATACTTAGTGTTGTACCTTCTATTTATGTGTTTTAAACTTATAAAGGAAGAAAGGATGTGTGGACCTGCACTCGATTTAAGACTTAGCTTGTATCATTTGTTTGGGACCAAGTCCCTAAATCAAAGTTGTGTTCCTTTGGTGAACAGTATGGAAGAAACCTTTGTATAGCCCAAGTTAGAGTTTGGGAAGTTTTTATGCTCTCTCTATAAGAGAGACCCGAGCATGTGGAAAGAAATCGATGTATGACAGATTGTACCCCTTTGATATTGATGAATAATAAGATATCACTCTCTTTGGTGGACGTAGCCCCTCCTGGGTGAACCACGTGTATATTTGGACTCACTCTTATGTGTGATTAAATTGTATGGTTGATTTACTGGATGTATCTATCTTTAGGTTATTCTTAAATATGTAAGGGAGTATTTCTTATATCATAAGTAAAATGGATGTATAAAAAGAAATGCTTTTTAAGGATGATCATTCAGAAGTATTCAATAGTTGTATCGATTAGTTGTATTGATTATCTCTGGATTGAATCTTTATTTTAAGTGAGAAGGTATAAAAGCAAACTATGAAGGGTATTTACCAAATGGAAGTAAATGATGCGATATACTTATTATACGAATTGAGTTTTGTTTGTAATTTGGAATCCATACCAATGCTTTTGTTTAGTGTATCGCACTTTGATTCAGTTATCAGTTAAGTTCAGAGGGCTTTGTTATACTGAGTAGGATATTCAGGAATGAGACACTTACTTTTACGGATGTTGTTTATAAATCTTTGAAACATAAACTAATGGTTTATGTATTATTTGATGAAGGTAATTAATCACTTTTATTTTTTTTAAATTCACTAAGTACTAAACCAAGTTTTGGGTATGTTACATATGGTATCAAAGCATTAGGTTACAATACTAGGGCCTAATGAGCTCAACATGCGAAAGTAAGTATGAAGGTCGTTAAGTTGGCTAATCAATTATTTGTGTTTGAATTTGGATGCATGGATTGTACTGAGAGGAGGGGAAAATGAATCTCCAAGATCGACTTCAAGTCTCTTCCGCCAGAGCATAGGTTGCAAACACTTGGGCTTATTGAGCTCAATTGGAGAAGAATAAATATAAGTTGGTCGAACTAGAAAAGGAGCTGCATTCTATAAGCCAAGAATAAAATGTTCACTTCCAAAGAACTGTCAAGAGGTAAGCGACAAAACTTCTTGAAATTGCAAGTAAGTACGTATGAGTTTACTAAAAAGTTATAATTAGAGTATCTATTTGTGAACATTACATAGGTTCATTTGAATGATCTCCTATGGATAACACTAGACGATGAATATCTCCTCACCCTTTACAGTTAGTTTCATGGAATGAAAAGAAAGTACTCTTTTAATTAGTTGGATTATTGGAGTTAAGTCCTTATGAAATGGGTACTTGTAGTTAGAGTAAAAGTACGTATTGGAAGTTATCCTAGCTATTTCACAGTGAAGTTTATAGGCTAAGGAAGTCTCCTAATTTTGTTGACCTAAGATAACTAAGTAAACTTGATTGACCAATAGTCTAGATTTCCAAATATGAAAGTTAGATGAAAAATGTAAGCAACTTAGATCTGTTAAAAGATCCATTAAGTTCAGATCAAAAGTAAGTCTTTATGTTAAAAGGTCCATTAAAGATTTGATAGTTTGGGTCAGTCTTGGGTTTTGAACTATGTAAGAAACGATCAGGTTCCGGTTACATATGAGTTAACTTAAATAAGAAAGTTTATAAATTTATATTGAGGTTGACCTTGGTAGTAAAATCTGTAAAGGTGCATGCTGCAGGAGGAGTCATTGTGAATTTAATATTTCTAGTTATAAGGGAAGCATAATTATGTGATGTTAAGTTGTTGCTTTATTCCATAAGAAGTATAGTTTGGCTAGACTAGGATGTCTGGTTTCTTTTAAACAAAGAAATTAACTTTGATTGGTGTGAAGTTTTCTATGACTAGGAAATTGTGAGATTACAAAGGAGAAAAATGGTTGATAGTCTCCTTGCTAATCAATTTCATTCTAGTATGTAATTGTATAGGATAAGTAACTATAATACGATTTTTGTGACATTGAAGCATGCTCGTACCCTTACATATAAGTGCAACAAAAGGAAAATGGTTATAATTACATATACATGTGAATATTAATCAGTTACTATGAGAATGCATGAGTACCTTTTATATATATACCTGTTATTTCAGTAATTTCTACTAAGATAGACGTGGGAAACAATGAGTAATAGTGATACTTTTATTTGCTCAATATTTATGAGGACTTGCTATCCATGTACAACTATATGTTTTCTCAACTCGACTAGTTTGTTAAGAGATAGATTATTGGAAACCTAGAACCAACATGAAATAAATACAGGTTAGTAGGATGTTGTAATCTTCTGACGTCTTTATGTTGCCACAAAGAATGACTGTTTTTATCTATTATGTGTTAAGGAAAACATTGATGACATGGAATTTGCAGGGTAGATCGGAAGTGATCTTTGAGACAGTAATCGAGGTATAAGCTTTTACGAAACAAGTAAAAACGATGTTTGAACATATGTTATTGTTCTTATGATTTAATTACCTTTATACGACTAACACTTTGAATGTTGTGGTCGAGCAAATGTTATTTTTCCACACATCACTGCCTGACACCCATCAATGAGTAAATGTGGGATATATATATCGATTCATGTATAATACAAATACGTGATGATCCAAGTAAACTAGAACCTCGGCAGATGAAGGTGAGCTATGCGGTCGTCTTTACAAAGGTACATGGTACCTGTATAAGGTATGTAAGTTTGTTTTAGACAATTGGTTGTCTCTATATGATGTTAGGGTATACAAAAAGGGTTGTATAACTAAAAAATAGGAATTGTGTTGAAAGCTAACATTCGAGGTTAAATGATCATAATGTCCATGGATCATCATAGAAAGAATGTTATATCGTGTTCAAAGTATTATGTAATCTTATAAGCTAGCTATGTGTAGTAGGAAATGACATCTTAGATGATTACATATGGATAGTTTATTAAGAAAGATGATTTTCTGTTTAAGGAAGGGATATTCTTACAATATTTGATTTTGTATATAAAGTGATACTAACAAGTGGAATTTGGCAGATGGTGAAATTTATGTGAAGCTTGTGAAAATGCAAGAGAATAAATATTATGCATGGTAAAATAAGGGGGTGAGGATTTAAGATCCACATCACAACTGTTACAGATTCTTTTAAATTTTGATATATTTTTAATCAAGAAACTTGACCCAGATTGGTCAGAGTAATCGTATGGGTACAGAATATAATGTGACGAAATAAATTGATTAAATTGAAAGAGATTTTTCTAGACTCAAGCAAGGCGGCTTGGGGAAAATAAATTCCGGGACTCAAGCGAGAAGGCTTGAGTTGAATTGTGTAAAGAGTGTTGTAATGGCATGGAAATACTCCCAAAAAAATCAGGGATTGAACAACCACTAGGGTTCTCGGAGAATCGGCTGGCTGTAAGACCTAGGAAAGCTATAAGAAAATGTATATGTAGGAGGCAGGACGCTGCTTAGTATACATGAAAGAAATGTTTGCTGCGTGAGCACTAAGGTGTTAGGCAAAACATGAGAGAAATGCTTGCTACGTGAGCACTAAGGTGTTAGGAAAGACATGAGAGAAATGATTGCTGCGTGAGCACTAAGGTGTTAGGCAAGAATTTCCTGGATCAAGTGAATGCTGTTGTTGATCTAGTCAACAGTATAGAATCATGGAGCACTAGATTTATTCCATATATTGCAAGAGATATGTGTAATAAAGAACTCATGATTTATGTTTCTGAGTTTGATTAAGAAGTTGATGACAAGCTATTACTAAACATTGTTTCTTTTGAATTCCAGTTTTGTGATACAAATGATTGCTCTAAGAGAAGAGTGAACACCGAGGACGGTGTTATCTTAAAGGGGATGAGGATGTGATATCCCTCCTTTATAACCTATTTTGATCTTTATTTTTATTTTTTTGTTTATAAATGTAATTGTAATTGTGTAAGTGACATTGGTGAGGAGCTTGAGGCCCATCAGTAAGGTTTGAGATTCATGAGGTTTAACTCATCAGTCGTAAATTTATAAACTTAGGATTTGAGCATGGGTAACGCAAAGAAGAAAAGGGAAAACATCGATTATTCATTAGAATACATGAAATGGGTAAGATGGCTAGGAAGCCATGGGTTTGATGACCATAATCGTAAGTATCATCTTAAGTTATGATAGTGTTAAAGTTTCATCCTTGTAGAGATTATAGTAAGTATTTAACTAAGTTATTATGCCCTATAAGTTATGACGAACCTAGTAAGATTAATCCGAGTTCATATAAACATCTTAACTAGCGATGAAATGCCATCGTGTCATCTATAAAGATAGAATTCAAGCCAAGGAAATTATTTTTAAAGGTATTATGTGGAATGACCACCTTGAAATAAAAAGAATGTTATCATAGTATTTATGCCATTTTTACAAAGCTATAAACTATTATATACCTTAAAGGAAATTTGGAAAAAGTAAAACATATTATGAATATATAAGATATGTTTAAAAGTGCACATGGAGGTAAGATATTTTATTATTAAGAATTTATTTAGGTACTCTATTGTATGGAACATAGAAGACGCATCGTAAGGAGTGGTATGGAGATTTTTGTTTTACATAGAAGGGACAAAGATCTAGGGTTAATTTGTATAATACATTTTAAAGATATGACCTCCTAAATGATTTAGGAATTATAAAGTTCTTATATGGTAGTCTTATATTTTTTTTTAGACTTGGCGGGCTCTTCCAGCAAAATCTTAAGTCTTTGAGAAGTATTTTTTGAGAGGATTCGCTCCACTAACAAGAGAGGCATGTAGCTTTTGGTAGTGGAGTAACTGTTAGTGGGAGTTTGCTCCCTTAGTGGAGCACTTCCATTACCTAATTCGCCACTTGTCACAAGTTTAAGTTAAACTAACTCGTTGCCGATTTGGGAAATTTGGAGCGAGTTAATTCTGAGAAAGTGGAACGAGTTGTCTCTTTAATAGGGCACTACCATCAGTTGATGGGATTTTTTGCCATTTGTCTCCAGTTAAAAAGAACCTAGAGTTCACATTCTGGGGGGACGGTTACCTTTAGGGGGAGGCGGAACAATTTTTGCGGAGGAAAGGTTAGCATGTTACAGTGAGAAAGGGGAAAAGTTTTAAAAAAAAAATGGACGAATTGTGGAGTGGAATTATTTTTCGCTCAGATCGGTATTATCGCTCAGTAGAGTTATGATCTCCATAGAGCTTGATCTCAGATCCAGCATTTTCTCGGCGAAGGATCAAGAGGGCGAATTTCCATACCAGGTTGGATAAAAATGTGAATCGAGCAGTTAGTGATATGGAAGAACCATACGATCTCCATAGACGTAAGAAACTCTGCATCATAACATTATTTTATTTTTCTTGTCCAATAAATTGATTCAATAGAAAACCCTATCGCAGCCATGATGAGAGTGCTTCTGGTGTTATAGATCTGTTAATATAGCCTTTGATTTCATCTTTGTTACATTTGACCTGCCACTATACTCCTTAGTATTGCATGCTTTTGTAATGTTTACCCTATACTGTAGGATTCGCACTTTGCACATGAAGCTAGTATCCAGTTGAACTACCGTTTGATTTTTCCAGATCGTGTTATCTTGCTTTAGGATCTGTTATTGATTATTGCACTCTAGATTGCCTCTTAGATCGTAACCGTTATGAATGCAATATGCATCCTCGGTCTGTTTACTTAGTTCTTTAACCATGTTTAAGGAAAAACGTGATTTGGGTCGGGTTCATTTAGATCTAATCTAGATTTCAGTTCGATGGGAAAGTAGGGCGATCTCAAACGGGAATTGACCCGCTTCCTCATTATCTTTTAGCATGTTAACTTGCTTGTGTATCCCTCCAGAGGAAAGGCATCTATATTATGCTTAGTTAAAAGTAAAATGTAACACCCTCTACGCTGTGTGTATCTTTTCGTAGTTATGAGGTTAAAACCTTTTATTTAATGTCTGTACTGTTTGATCTTGAAGTGTCTTCATTTTATTAATTATGAATCTGGAAATTTATCCCTGACTGATAGTTTTCAGTATTTTTCAATCACAGAGCTAAAACTATGTAATACTTCGAAGGGACCGAAAGCTTCTATTGAATCATCTCTTTATTTTATTTTATTTTAAAAACTAAGCTGGAAATTATCCCTGTGTGATAGTTTATCCACTCTTGACTGCTCACAAAATAGTTCTCTATATATTTCTACGAAAGACTTTATGCTTTAAAAAAATCTTGATGTGTTATTGTTATACTGCATTGAATACATATGAATCCCAGTCTTAAACGCACTATAGATTATGCCACCGTCAAATGGAAGATCCTAGTTTTCACCTCTATTGCTTTGTTAACTAGGATGGAAATGAAGTATTGTTAGGTCCATGTTTAAGGAAAATTGGAATTTTGAGGGTAGGCATTATTTTTACATAAGTGTGTTGCATCACCCGATGTCATGAATATTATAAGTTTTATATTTATGAATGATTTGAAAGATGCTCTCAATGAGAGGGGAACCGAGGGTTTGGAAAGAAAAGTGATAGAAGGGGGTTATCCCTTTAGAATGTTTGTAGATAGGTTTTCATTACATCCACTTTTATATTGTTATATGAAACACCTCCTTTTTCACTGAACGATATGTGATTGGGAAAAATATATTTCTTATAAGAAAGGACTTTAAACAGTCAAAGTTATGATAACTTTAGCCTTGTCTTCTTTATGAAATCATAGAAAGGTGGGTTTACATATAAATATATATGTAAGTTGCATTTCACTCTTGGACAAGTTATATGTATGATTTCCAATTTAAATAAGTAAGAAAAGCATGTCATGTAAAGGATATAGATTTTATACACAATAAGGAAAAGATACTTAGTGTTGTACCTTCTATTTATGTGTTTTAAACTTATAAAGGAAGAAAGGATGTCTGGACCTGCACTCGATTTAAGACTTAGCTTGTATCATTTGTTTGGGACCAAGTCCCTAGATCAAAGTTGTGTTCCTTTGGTGAACAGTATGGAAGAAACCTTTGTATAGCCCAAGTTAGAGTTTGGGAATTTTTTATGCTCTCTCTATAAGAGAGACCCGAGCATGTGGAAAGAAATCGATGTATGACAGATTGTACCCCTTTGATATTGATGAATAATAAGATATCACTCTCTTTGGTGGACGTAGCCCCTCCTGGGTGAACCACGTGTATATTTGGACTCGCTCTTATGTGTGATTAAATTGTATGGTTGATTTACTAGATGTATCTATCTGTAGGTTATGCTTAAATATGTAAAGGAGTATTTCTTATATCATAAGTAAAATGGATGTATAAAAGGAAATGCTTTTTAAGGACGATCATTCAGAAGTATTCAATAGTTGTATCGATTAGTTCTATTGATTATCTCTGGATTGAATCTTTATGTTAAGTGAGAAGGTATAAAAGCAAACTATGAAGGGTATTTACCAAATGGAAGTAAACGATGCGATATACTTATTATACGAATTGAGTTTTGTTTGTAATTTGGAATCCATACCAATGCTTTTGTTTAGTGTATCGCACTTTGATTCAGTTATCAGTTAAGTTCAGAGGGCTTTGTTATACTGACTAGGATATTCAGGAATGAGACACTTACTTTTACGGATATTGTTTATAAATCTTGGAAACATAAACTAATGGTTTATGTATTATTTGATGAAGGTAATTAATCACTTTTATTTTTTTTAAATTCACTAAGTACTAAACCAAGTTTTGGGTATGTTACAATTAATCTTAGTAATTACGAAAGAGAGTCCAAAAGACTAGTTAACTAGTTTTCCAATATAAGCAGCTAGTCTTGCACAAATAAACTTGTAACCATGCCATTAAACCCAAAAGAAATACTAAATCCATTAATAACATATTTAATCATGCACCTACATCCAATTAAAGGTTTATTTGTATATCATCCCAATTGCACATAAGGTGATCTTTTCCATCAATTCTAATGAAACTAGTTAACATTCACCACAAGGAATTCAATCTAAATGTAACGCCCCATATTTTGATTAGGCATATTTATCAGTTAGACACACTATACTTTATTTTCTTGTATTATGTTGAACTCAACTCGACTGAGTAAACTATATTACAACATGATGGACCTGATTATATGATGTTACTGTGTTTTATGAGTTCACTATGATTATGATGTTACTATGTTATGCGGTTACAATGTCCTGATTATCATATGATTTCTTTATTTTACGATTACAATATATGTTTATATGTTTTCATTAATAAGTTATGAAATATATGATGTGGTACGTGGATACCATCTTATGATATGATTTATTGAAGTGTTAGATGTCATATGCATCTATGATGAACTAAAAATGTTACATGAAATAAAATGATGTGATAATATGGATCAATTGGCGATCGATGGGAATGCTTTCTATAAAATTTTATTTTGCGAAATACTAACCTAGAGGACACAAGGGCTATGGGATAGCTAGTTACTTGATCTGATATATGGGATAAAAATGTGTTCGTACAATAAAACTTAGTATCCAAAACTGATGATACAATGACACAAATTGATAATCTTGATAACAACGAAGTATGAGTTGATAAGGGCGTAGGACCAGTATGTTGAGAGGGATGGATGTGTTTCCCACCCTATGTTTCCATGATACCTGAGGTCTTGGGAGGGTCGTGTTGAGACACGCTCACCATGTTGTTGTGATGATGATGGTCGGATTCCTGCTAGGGAAGGATAGGTCCGTTGTTCAGCCAATACTATCACTCTGAGGTTCTATGTGGTCAGGTCGGTGAGTCCGACATCCACTTTTGTACTAGTAGAGGAAGGATAGGGAGGATGCAGGATGTAGGTTAGGATGGGAGGATATGTTAGTTAGTACTGTTGACAGTTCCGTATTCCTTGATTATGAGTTAGTGGTAGTAAGTACCCTTCCTTGTACATGATTGATTAAACTAATGTAAACATAAAGATAATGATGTGAAGTCGTAAAGAATTAACTGTTAAATAACTGAGGATGTTAAAATAATTGTACTATATATATTATGCTTGTTCTTCTGCATGGGGCTAAATACTATTATTAGTTAGCAGGTATGCATAGGTGGGATGGGGTTTGTCTATAGTACATTTCTGATCTGTGCATATGCTGGCCATGCATGCACACTTTGCACATGTACGCTAGTATTGATATACAAACACTTAACATACTGAATAAGTGTATAAGTTTTCATAAGTAAATATGTTAATTATGCATTAACCGGATTCAGATAACAAATATAAATTTATTTAATGTGTAAAACAAGTCAATTAAGATATGTATTAATTATAGGTAAACATTGTAATAAACAATTGAGACAAGTGTCGTCAATTAGCATTGTCATATGAGTAATGTTGTGAATAAGGTAATGGTACTGTCTAATTAATTAGTAAAATTGTTTAAGCCCTTAAGGGTGCTTTGTTTATAAGAATGAGGATACTATGTTGATGTTAGGGTACTCATGTGATAAACAAATGATTTAAAAACATTGTTATTAATTCACCATTTATTATTTCTTCATGGTGATTTAATTAATATTATTACTTAATTAATGTTATTCTAATAATATTAATATCCCTGCCGTAACAATTACATTATAATTTAAAATACTAATTAATAATTATTAAGTGTGTGATTATTTCCATTTCGAAGATTAGACATAATAGGATGATAAATCTTGAATGGATGTGATGTGATGTGATGGAACGGGTTTTAAATATTATTGTTTATTCAATATGAGTCTTAGAGTTTAAGTTACAAGATAAGTTATCTTGTGGGATTGGTAAACCATTAAGACATACCTTATCCCAAACTGAAAAGTCAACTAGAATATATATTATTTTATTCTAAAAACACTAAGTGCAAATATGGTGAATAAACTGACAATTATTAAAATAGAGCTCAAATAGAGAACCCTTAGGTAATATATCCTACCATAATAAATACTCACCATCGAATAATTAAAGTGTAATAAATTTACATTGAGTATATTTAATTGTTCGTTACATTGAGTGTGAAAAAAATATATTTTAATAATGTAACTTGTATAAATGAACTAAGTGAGGGTATTAAATGCTTGACGGGCTCGAGAGAAGGAAATGGGGGGCAGTGGAGTAGGCCCAAAGTCTTCTCGAGGAAGGAAATCTAGATAGAGAATAGTGGAAGGGAGAAAGGGGATTGCATTTTTGGGAGATGATGGGGAGGAAATTTGAAGGTAGCAGAAAAGAAAAGAGATCTAAGAGAAGAAAGGAGGGAGATCACGGAAGTACTGCTCTCACGATGTACTGCTCTCGGGATTATCAGTTTGGAGCTCACGGACTTGTAAATCCTTTGATTTCCAAGGGCCAGCAAGACAATTGCTGGTCGGTAGGGTGGACACATCATCTTGGCTGGATAAGGGATCTACTAGCATCAACATCAGGTAATTTCCTTGTTATTTATTTTATTTGATTATTACGCTAAAATGTACTCTCAAACATACATATACCTCGTTATTTACTTGATTATTATGCTGGAACAAATTTTTTTTATGCCAAAACGAGCAAAAGGAAAAGATTGATATGCTATTTTATTTTACATATGTATGTTGGATTTTGAAAGACCAAACAGTATACTAAATTTCACTTGAAAGCATAAAATTTTATTAAAAATTTACTGAACTAGGTCAGAATAAGATTAATAAATAGAAAAGTAACATAGAAAATGACTTAGGGATCTTTTAAAAAATAGAGCGCTACACTTGGTATCAGAGCGTAAGGCTCAGACACTTAGACCTTTCGAGCCTGCACATGCCTAAACCACCGTGAAGATTCACGATCTTAAATACTACAAGAACTTAGAACATAAAACTGGATAGAATTGCGGTATGAACAACACCAAACTTCAGCCTCTTTTACCTGCACGAACACAAAGATTACAATCGGTTTAGGGTTTAGTCATTCAAGAATTGAGAACACAGCGAATCCCAACTAAAAGAGGCGAATGCATAAATGACATTTAGAGTAAAAGAGGTGAATCCATAAATGACATTTAGATCTCATCATAGAAAATGACATGACAAGCATGCCCCATATTTTGATTAGGCATATTTATCAATTAGACACACTATACTTTATTTTCTTATATTCGGTTGAACTCAGCTCGATTGATTAAACTATATTATGACATGATGGACCTGATTATATGATGTTACTGTGTTTTATGAGTTCACTATGATTATGATGTTACTATGTTATGCGGTTACAATGTCCTGATTATCATATGATTTCTTTATTTTACGATTACAGTATATGTTTATATGTTTTCATTAATAATATATGAAATATATGATGTGGTATGTGTATACCATCTTATGATATGATTTATTGAAGTGTTATATGTCATATGCATCTATGATGAACTAAAAATGTTACATGAAATAAATTGATGTGATAGTATGGATCAATTGGCGATCGATGGGAATGCTTTCTATAAAATTGTATTTTGTGAAATACTAACCTACATGACACAAGGGCTATGGGATAGCCAGTTAATTGATCTTATATATGGGATAAAAACTTGTTCGTACAGTAAAACTTAGTAGCCAAAATTGATGATACGATGACACAAACTCATAATCTCAATAGCAGTGAAGTATGAGTTGATAAGGGCGTAGGCCCAGTATGTTTAGAGGGATGGATGTGTTTCCCACCCTATGTTTCCATGATACCCAAGGTCGTGGGAGGGTCGTGCTGAGACACGTTCCCCATGTTGTTGTGATGACGATGGTCGAATGCCTGCTAGGGGAGGATAGGTCCGTTGTTTAGCTGACTCTATCGCTCTCAGGTTCTATGTGGTCATGTTGGTGATTCCAACATCCACTTTTGTACTAGCAGAGGAAGGATAGGGAGGATGTAGGACGTAGGTTAGGATGGGAGGATATGTTAGTTAGTACTATTGAGGGTTGGGTATTCTTTGATTCTGAGTTAGTGGTAGTAGGTACCCTTCCTTGTACATGACTAATTAAACTAATGTAAACACAAAGGTAATGATGTGAAATCATAAAGAATTAACTGTTAAATAATTGAGGATGTTAAAGTAATTGTACGATACATATTATGCTTTTTCTTCTACATGGGGGTAAATACTATTATTAGTTAGCAGGTATGCATAGGCGGGATGGGGTTTTTCTATAGTACATTTCTGATCTGTGCATACGCTGGCCACACATGCAGACTTTGCACATGTACACTAGTATTGATATACAAACACTTAACATACTAAATAAGTGTATAAGTTGTCATAAGTAAATATGTTAATTATGCATTAACCGGATTCAGATAACAAATATAAAGTTATTTAATGTGTAAAACAAGTCAATTAAGCTATGTATTAACTATAGGTAAACATTGCAATAAACAATTGAGACAAGTGTCATCAGTTAGCATTGTCATATGAGGAATGTTGTGAATAAGGTTTTGGTACTATCTAATTAATTAGTAAAAATGTTTAATCCCTTAAGGGTGCTTTGTTTATAAGAGTGATGATACGATGTTGATGTTAGGGTAGTCATGTGATAAACAAATGATTTAAAAACATTGTTATTCATTCACCAGTTATTATTGCTTCATGGTGATTTAATTAATATTATTACTTAATTAATGTTATTCTAATAATATGAATATCCCTGCCGTAACAATTACATTATAATTTAAAATACTAATTAATCATTATTAAGTGTGTGATTATTTCCATTTCAAATATTAGACATAATAGGATGATAAATCTTGAATGGATGTGATGTGATGTGATGGAACGGGTTTTAACTATTATTATTTATTCAATATGAGTCTTAGAGTTTAAGTTACAAGATAAGTTATCTTGTGTTATTCGTAAACCATTAAGACATACCTTATCCCAAACTGAAAAGTCAACTAGAATACATATTATTTTATTATTTTATTCTAAAAACACTAAGTGAAAATATGGTGAATAAACGGACAATTATTAAAATAGATCTCGAATAGAGAACCCTTAGGTAATATATCCTACCATAATAAATACTTACCATCAAACAATTAAAGTGCAATAAATTTACATTGAGTATATTTAATTGTTTGGTACATTGAGTGTGAAAAAAATATATTTTAATAATTTAACTTGTATGAATGAACTAAGTGAGGGTATTAAATGCTTGAGGAGCTCAAGAGAAGGAAATGGGGGGCGGTGGAGTAGGCCCAAAGTTTTCTCGAGGAAGGAAATCTATATAGAGAATAGTTGAAGGGAGAAAGGGGGTTGGATTTTTGGGAGATGATGGGGAGGAAATTTGAAGGTAGCAGAAAAGAAAAGAGATCTAAGAGAAGAAAGGAGGGAGATCATGGAAGTACTACTCTCAAGATGTACTGCTCTCGGGATTATCAGTTTGTGAGCTCGGGGGCTTGGAAATCCTTTGATTTCCAAGGGCCAACAAGATAATAGCTGGTCGGTAGGGTGGACACATCATCTTGGCTGGCTAAGGGATCTACTAGCATCAGCATCAAGTACTTTCCTTGTTATTTATTTGATTTGATTATTATGCTAAAACATAGTCTGAAACATAGATATACCTTGTTATCTATTTGATTATTATGCTGAAACACATTTTTTTTATGCTAAAATGAGTAGAAGGAAAATCTTGATATGTTATTTTATTTTATATATGTATGTCGGATTGTGAAAGACCAAATAGTATACTAAATTTCACTTGAAAGCATAAAATGTTATAAAAAATTTAATGAACTAGGTCAGAATAAGATTAATAAATAGAAAAGTAACATAGAAAATGACTTAGGGCTCTTTTGAAAAACAGAGCGCTACACTAAATAGACGAACCAAATGAAATAAATCCATAATTACAGGATCACACCTAATAAGGATCCACATACAACACAATAACATGTTTTAAATAGAGCACATAAATGTAGCATTCCATTTTTACGAAAATAGACATTTCAACCCACAACTAGTTATCAATTTTCACCGTAATGTACCTAGTTTCCAATTTAACTTTCCAAATTCCAAATAAAGAGAAATATATGACTACTATAGCTCATGGAACGCATATCAAGGGTAAACTACATTCATATGGCTGTATATGTATTCCCATATACAATCCATTAAATAATTCACAAAAGCAGCTAATTTTACTCATGAATTGACTCGTAATTCTAGGAATCGCTAGAATAATTAAATCCACGGCTTATACAATCATTCAAATTCCATTCCAACTATAAATAAAATGTTTTATCATTCATAATATATTTATATCTAATTCTAACATTTCTTCAAACACTTCATATGCAAAGTTACAAATCTACTCAAAACAATTCCATTGAAGGAGTTAGAAAATGGAAATTGATCTAGAATTTCGGTAGACATTTCCAAAACACTATTAAGAATATTTTACCTAACATTCTTACACACATTTCAAGTTTAATTATCATACATAATCATAAAAATAACACTCGGACATTTTTTCAAACACTTCATGTGCCAAGTCTCCAAACTATGCAAAACAATCCAATAGAAGAACTAGTTTTCAAATAAAAGGTAGAAGCATCAAAGAGATGTGTCTTAAACCATTGTGAGGATGTTGTACAATAAAAATTGTAATAATATAATGAAAATGGGAAGAAATATTAGTTCTATAGCAGAGGTAGCCAACACAAGCAAATCAAATTCCTTCGTGAGCAATTTGAATTGGGAGAGAGAGGGACACAAGCATGAGATTTACATTCCTAGAATAGTAAACTAGAGTTACACATTAGGTGGATACACCAAGAGACACACTAATCCAACTCAAAAAGGAGCACTAGGTGAGAGAGGGACTCCAATTCTCAAATAAAAAAAGAATCTCAGGGTAAATAAACCAGGGAATGACATAACACATCAGGGTGCATAACCAAGAGGATCCATCAATTACATATTAAGAAGGGTGTACAACATCAACATAGGCTCAAAACACATAGGTAAACACTTTTCCACAACCCCTTGCTCGTAAAATCATGGTTCCTCATACTCTCTTTCATGGAATCGATCGTCCAGTTGTTTTTATTTTATTAATTATTTTATAAGTTCAACATAATAAAAATAATAATAATGCACAAACCATAGTCCAAGAACCTTGTGCCACTATGTCCAACATAACAACAAAAATAATATGTCCAAGGGATAAACCAGAGGGTATTACATCCCTCCACCCTTAAACCATGCATCGTCCTCGATGTAGACACATACATGCCGCAAAATCTCAAAAAAGATGAGGGTATGCCTCCCTCATCACATCTTCCAAGTCCCAAGTCGCATCCTTAGGAGTATAGTGGATCCAATGAACCTGTTGACTCAAACCCGGTCAATAGGGGTTCCACTCACTTTCGACACACCGACCATTGCAATCTCCCTAAGCACTGGCCCAAACAGGTTTTACCTCGTCCAGCAACACCTGCGGATTAGATGAGGTATCAACCGAGATGTTCAAGGGAGAATTGACGGAACCATGTTTTCACCAAATGAAGGAGGATGTTTGCGGCTCAATTACACAACTTGTTTCAACATTTCAGAAATAGATCTATGTATTTAACATCAACATCAATCATATTCATATCATCATTCAATAGAAACATTCATCATCGCAACAAATATAATAGTACAACATTAATTGTAGCAAGAAAACATAGCATCATTCATATATCGCAACATGCATTACAACAGAAGAAACACAGGGATTCTACAAAACAACTCTGTCATATCATATTAACTCCGCAAAAACCCAGATGCAACGTCTCCGCAAAATACAGATCTCCCAGATATCTCTTGATCTCAGATACACAACCAAACAACCACCTGATCCTAGATGCCTCAACACATATAACTCTATGACTATGTATAGGCTTCCGCCTTTACATTGCTTGTCCACTTACTAACAAATTCCTAACCGACACTTCGAGCAAATGACCCAAAAGCTAATTAACATGGTCCAAATGACCCAAAAACCTGCATACCGCGGTACAATTGACCCAAAAATACAAAAAATAATATCATTTGCACTCATCTTTCTTCCTTCCGTGGTATCACAGCACTTACAGTGCTGCGATAATGACCCATCCTAACCATCTACCAACAAGCCCCCAACACAATCTTGTGGTTCTCCCTCCATCCATGTCAGCAGGACATGGTGTACTCGGTGGTCTTGACCTAGAAATCCTTGTACTGCTAACGGACTGTTGTAACCTACTCCTTTGCCGCCATAGTCACCGCCTAATTGTCGTTGACGTCCTAGGTAGATGGATGCGTGGTTAGCTTCGCCGTAACTTGTTGACGACCTTCCTGTACTGCCTGGAGGACTTCACCATCTTTTGTCATGAACTAACCACCAACTCCCTGGAACTCCTCCAACTGCACAGCGTGCTTCTTCTATCACTCATCCGCCTTGCTAACACACTGCTGCAACTCTTTGAGATCTGCAGAATTGGAAACCTATTCCATTGGTAGCATCGTTTGCATCAGCATCTTCATTGTCACCAACTGCCCCTCCGCCTCCTGCCGAAACTTGGTCAATTGTTCAATTTGCTCATCCTGAACAATTCGGACCCAAAACTGCATGGTGTCGACTGTGAGTTTCATCGCTTCCTTTTCCAGCTCCTCCATATGTGTTGCGACTCCTTAATATCCCATTTACTGTCATCCATCTACTCCTGGGGTGTACTAGGGTCCACAAGGGCTGTTAACTCTTGATTTTCGTGCAACAACTGGGCAATGACAGCCCCAAGTCACTGCATGTGTTGAATCACATCCAACTTTACAGTGGGCTCCGACATATGGTGACAAGCCTCAGCAATGGCCATCTCTATCCACACATTTTGATCCCACAAGTTGGACTTCTCCACATTAAGGCGATCTTGTTCCTACTTCAATTATTCAATCATGCGAGCCTTCTCAGCTCATTCTTTCTTGATTTCTTCTTCCAACTCGTCCACAGCGTGTCGCGCTGTAGCATCCCTCCCTGTTAACTCTGCGACCACTTCATTTGCAGCTGCCTTGCTCTCCTACAAGCGCAGACACTTACCGTTGATCTCGTGCATCTTGTCCGCCATCTCCCTGCTGGAAACCACCTGCATAGTTGTCAATTCCTTCGCTAGCAGTGCATTGACATTGATATTCACTTTTCCTAACTGCTACAGCAAATATTTCAAAGCCTCGTCGTCAGTCACAATCGTAGTCGGGGGAATATCAACATTCCTGACCCGCAGCTCAGTGTTGATTGTGTCAACTGGCTGCACCGATGCTTCTTTCAGTGCCTTCTTCACCACCATATCGCACATGGAATCCAAACAGGCAGTGAGCGCATGGAAACCTTCATCTTCCTTCCCCATCATTGTTTTAGCCGCTGCAGTGGATGCATTAGTGATTTCTAGTATCAGTCAACCCAACTGTGCCTATGACGACAAGGGGATCCCACTGATTGTCCCATGATCCTGGTGCCCTTTTGTTCTACCTTCTTCAACCTAACGCTCATCATCCAAAGGGGTCGGTGATGATTCCTCATCGAACATCTGATGCGGTTCATCCATAACTGGCATATCAGATAGTATCCCCGTAGACTCCTCCTACTGAATAGTTGGTTCACGCCATTCGATCGGCCAGTCATCCATGATCGCATCCAAGTCTTCATCTATTGTCTTATAGGCGGTCTGCAACCACTGCCTATACTTATTGTGGCGCACTTTCATGTATATGTTGTGTGGTCTAATTATGAACCGGGCAATCCCCTTATACTTCTCAACCATGGCCTGAGTCAGCCGCGGAATCCACTCAGTGGCTACCTGCAGCACTTCCCAATAAAACCAGAACTGTGTGGCACAATATCTGAGCCACTCTAGTTCCTGCACCCACCACAAGTTTTGGTAGCATGCTCCCTTGCGTTGCTCTACCCCATCCATGTCCATTCCTTGATAATTGTCGGGTTCCATCCAGGCGACTAATGAGACCAATATCAGCAGCCAACTATAAGTGAACGACCGATTTCTGGCTTGGGTTGCCAGTGCATCCTCCGTTAACTGGTTAAGTAAAAACAAGGACCAACTCATCTTCATTCCTACCACACCTAGCTCTGCGCAGGAGACAACCCCGGAATTGCCTTGATTGGGTCGAGCGTTCCGCAGGATTTTGGTAGCCAAGATGCGCGCCCCAATCTTGACTGCGGGCTCGTTGATAATGTCCAAGCGGTAAGCCCGTCCATCTTTCTACATTTTATACCACTTCCGCGACCTTTCCGCAAGTGCTCTGTCATTGTTCTTTCCTTGAAAGTGTTGTGATGGGTCGAACCCATCCTTCGGCAAGCCTGTGATCTCAGAAATCAGGTCCACTGTCTAGTGACCTACTGGTCCAACCATAGCACCCCGCCATAGAAACAAGCCAGCAATGGTTTGATGCAGGCATTGGCTTCCGTCAATCTCCCAAAATGTGGCATGTAGATCAACCCCAACAAACCAGACTTCTCCAAGACGCGCTCCAATTCAAGTGGAATGAATGGCACCGGACTGGTCTCCCCTAGTGCTCATGGCTGAAAGGGTCCGTCATAACATCTTCTAGCGCCAGTAGGTCATGATCATCGTACCGCAGCTACATCAATGCTAGTACGATGTTGGCGATACAACTCATCCCTAGCGGTATTGCCGACATCCATATTTGATACTACTGGTTCTTTGTGATCTGCCTTGGCTTCACCCCAGCTCAACATGGTAGTCAGTAGCCTGGGATATCCGCAGCTGAATTTCCTGCACGAACTGTGGATTCCACAACTCCCGAGCTCGATGGGATCTCCGTAGCGACACCTTCTAGCACTTGGGAGGTAGAACGGGTGATCCACTTCTCGGGCCAGTTGGAGCTAAGCTGCAATCCTCCTCTCTTCTGTTGGACCACAGAAGACGATCCCACCAACATGTTGGCAACTTCGTCCACTAAATTGACCTCTTCCTCAATAGGAGCAGGGATGAGAGGTGACTCAGCTTCACTGGAAATCTCCATCATCTTCGGCTCACTCGGCATGCTGCGCTCAATTCCTGTAATGCCAACAAAGAGCTCAGCCGCACCCAACCCGGAACTTTCCCAACACACTTCAACTTCTCTCTACAACACAATATCAACCTTGCACAATTCCTTAACTAGCAACTGAACTCACTGCTGCCTTCTGACCAACTTCGGCCTGTTTTTATAGCGCCCAACCGAATCCCTCGTAATCATAACTAAATCCTGCACTAACTCAGACTAAATCCTATATTAATGACCCAAATATGTTGTCGATCCTGTCAGCCAATCAGTCGGATCTGCCATTAATTCCCATCATTCGAACGAGCGATGTTAATTAATTATCTTAACTTTTGGCATTTATTGTTGATTTGACTCAGTTGCGACCCTGCCATTTTCACGGAGTGCTCCTAACTTGTGGCACAAGCCTCCCTACTTATGCATTTTGTTCCTGTCTATGTGCCATCCTACCACCGAGAAACCTATATTTTTTTTTTATCGATGCGACTCAGGCATTGCACTGCTCCGAGCCCGACCTGTAGGGATTCAACCTACTACCATTCATCAACTTGGGAAGCATCGCTGTATCTAATTGTTGCAACTGTACTACGCCTCCTAAAGTAATGTGACTAATGCGATATGGACCAAGTCAATGCATCTGCAATTTTCCTTGATGTTTCATAAAGTTTTTGTCATACAACAAGACCAAGTCACCTTGCTGAAACTATTTGTTTTTTATATGGCGATCATGCCAAGCCTTCTGGCGATCCTTCTCCACACTCTGGTGGAATCCAACAATAAAGCGATCTTCTTCCAATTGTACTAACTGTGCTAGACGTTCTTCTAATGCCACTGCAGCATCCATACCTGTTGTTGCTGCTATGCGCAGACTCGGAACGATGTACTCCATAGGCATAATCACTTCTTTCCCATACACTAGCTTGAATGGTGTCTGTCCCATCAAGCTTTTACACATGGTGCGATACGCCCACAAGACTGCTGGGATTTTCAGATCCCAGTCATCGTGGTTTTCATTGCACACCTTTGTCAGTGCATGCTCTAATATCTTGTTGAAAGCTTCCACCGTGCCATTTTCCTGTGGATGATATGATGTACTCTTCTTGTGTTGTATCTATAGTTCCTCCATCAATGCACTGATGGTACGATTGAGAAAGTGGTTGCCTTGATCACTCAACATCATCTTGGGGCAGCCATGAGTGACAATGTTATCAAACAAGAACTGCGCAGTTGTGGCTGTGGAACAATCAACGACTGGTGCAGCCTCTACCCATCTGGTCAAGTAATCTGTCGCCATGATGATGTATCTTGCACCAGTGCGCTTCCTAGGTGGGACAATTGGTCCCATGAAATCCACTTCCCATTTGTCAAATGGCTGCAGTGTCAGTTGAGGCATCAGTGACATCTCATCCCTCCTAGATGGCTTCCTGGTTCTCGGACAAACATTGCAGGACTTCACATAGTCTGTTGCATCGTTGTGCAGTGTGGGCCACCAAAGCCCCGTTCGAAGCACCTTCCTGGCAGTCGTACGACCGCCAAAGTGTCCCCCAACCACTCCTGCATGCACTTCTAACAAGATCTCTCCTTGATCATGAGGCAAAACACAATGTCGCAATATCTCATATGCGCCCAATTTGTATAACTCGCTTGCAATGAGATGGAAATATGCAGCCTTAACCACCAACTGCTTCTTCTGACTAGTGGTGAACTCTTCGAGTGCGGCACGTGTCGCCAGAAACTGAATGATTTCTTCAAAGTAGCCATCAGTGACTTCAAATTTAAAAATTGTCACATCAGGCAACCCATCTTCGATGTTAGTCGGCTCCTCTTCTGTTTCAATCCGCAATAGGTGATCAGTTCCAGTATTCAACCGTCCCGGCTTCACAATCACTTCAAAATCGAACTCTTGAAAAAGAAGTAGCCAACGACATATCTTCCCCCCCAACACAAGCTTATTGACCAGGTATTTCAATGCAGAGTGGTCTGTGAACATCTTAAAGTGGCCTCCTAATAAGTAGTGTCGAAACTTCTGTAGTGCATAGACCATTGCCAGGCCTTCCCTCTCTATAGTGGTATAGTTCTGTTTTGCTGATGATAACTTCCGACTTGCAAAAGCAACGGGGTGATCTAGATCCCCTTCTCCTGGTTGCGCCAGCACCACTCCTAGTGTGATTGATGAGGCATCAACGTGAAAATGGAATTCCTTACTCCATTCCGAAAATACCAGTATCGATGTTGAATCCATCTTAGCCTTCAGTGTTCCAAAACTATCTTGACATTTAGGGTTCCACTGGAATATCGCATCTTTCTTCAATAACTTCTCCATAGGGGTTGTGATCACTGCATAACCCCTAATGAACTTGCAATAATACCCAGTATGTCCCAACATCACTCTCAGCTGCTTGACATTAGTCGGCGGGGTTAAGATTAGAATGAGCACAATATTTGTTGAATCGACTAACAACCCCTGCTTGCACACAATGTGACCCAGTAGAATGCCAAACGGTGTACAAAAGATGCACTTCTTCAAGTTCATCAATATCTGATGCTGTTGACAGCATTCTAGTATCAATCCCAGGTTTTCTAGATGATCGTGGATAAAACCATAGACTGTCTAGTCATCCATGTATACCTGTAAAAACTTCTGAATGAAATCCTTGAATGCAGCAATGACTACCCGTGAGAATATCACAGGTGCATTCTTCACCCCAAACGACATCAATGTGTACTAAAAACAGCCCCATTTTGTCAAAAAGTCATCTTGTGGCGGTCCTCCTTCGCGATGCGGATCTGATGATAACCCGAGAACCCATCTGTGAAAGAATACATCTCTTGGCCACCCACACCTTCGAGTACCTCATCAGTAAATGGGGTCGGAAAGGGATCATGCAAGCAGGCATCATTCAACTTCCGCAAATCGACACAAATGTGCACTTCGCCAATTTTCTTGTCCTGTACCACCATAGGACTAATCCATTCTGACTCCTCAACTGGTTCAATAATACCAGCATCCAACATGCGATCAAGTTCTACCTTGACCCTCCCCTTATGGTGTGTATTCAGTCGGTATGGTCGCTGCTTGATTGGTTTAGCATCTAGTTTCAACGGGATCTTCATCTCCCCTAAGTCACCCAAAATACCTTTCATCTCAGAAAACTTCATAGGAAATAGGTCTTGGAATTCATGCAGCAAGTCAGTGACATTTCCCATCATCTCATCATCCCAATAGTCCCCAACATTCGCGAACTTTGGACTATCCTATGTTCCAATGTTGACCTTATGGAGCTTCAGCGGGTGACTGATCGGATCACTTGGCACATCAGGTGCTACAACATCGCGACTCCCTTCAGACTCCAAAATATTGACATTCCACAGATTGTCACCATCCTATGGCCCATCAGTGATATTGTAACATTCCATGATGGATTGCATTTCGAAATGCATATGTGGATCCGCAGGATATGCCACTCGAATAACTTTAAGAACCACATCGCGGATGAGCTGCAGAGCATTGTGGGCATCCGGGTTGGGATATGCGAAACTGAATGTATGAGTAAAACAAACTATCAACTCCAACCAAGTAGTGATTTCTCCCCATAATTCAGCTGCAGTATACCATGATCGCGGCATTTCATCCAAAGTATGGATAAATGCATGGACCCACTCATCTTTTGGTCGCGATGCCCACAATGTATGACACTCCGTCAAATGACTTCCAGGGTTATTCCGACCATCATATTTCCCTGTGTGGTAAACCTCGATATCGTCGAACTGAACCGTCATCAATCTCCTGCATTGCGACCATTTGCAGATTGATTTCTTATGTTTCGCCCACCAGTGTGCTGGAGCAGCCTTCAATGCTTCATCCAATGCTAGCAGTCGCTATGGTTCTGAAACACTTTCCTCGAACTCTGCCAGAAATTTAGACAAGCCAGGAAGCCCCTTGTATACTGTTAGTGTAACCGTTTCAGTCGCAACGCGACATAATGAATGTGTGATTAGCCCACACTTGCGGAGCGATACCTCATGCAAGCGATTTTGTCAGTGTTCTAGCGCGTTGTCGGAGTCAGAAGATGCAGAGCTATCACTGTGCCATCCAAGCTCACCGTTGTGTTGTTGCAGCAATTCCCCCCCCAAAATTTTGTACATATTGCGGCCCCTCCTTTTCATTTTTTAGAAAGGCTCCATCAAGGGGCCATTCCCAGCTTTTATCTTTGCTTCCCAATGGAAAATTCTGGCCATAAACCTTTCCGATTTTCCTCCAAAGGACAGAAAAGGAACTTAGAAGATTTTCCCAAATTTTCGGAGCTTCTCAGACTATTCCCAGCAGTTGCGTTTTTATTTTGAGTTTTCACCCCGAAAGGCGGAAGCCTTTGTTTAAACCTTCGAAGAAGAACGTAGAAACTGTTTAAAAAAATTGCGGAACGTAGGGAAGAGACTCCGCGGAAGCATTCAACTTTGTGCTCCCGAAGCATCAAGAACCATTCGCATAAGGATCCCAAACAACTTAGATTTTCCTTTTGAAAATTGCGGAAACTATTTGGGAAAGTCTCCCGACATTTCGGAGTCTTTCGGGCTATCTTCCCGCAGTTGCGGAAGGCAAACGTGTAAGCCTCTCGAAAATAACTTAGAAAATCTTGAGCATTTACGGGACGAAAGAAGGAAGCTTCGCGGAGCAATTCGGTCTCTTCTCCCGAAATGGTGGAAGTTTTTTACATAACTCTCCCGAAGAAGACTTAGAAAAAATTTCGACCTTCTGCAGACGGATTGGGGTTTTCTTTCCGAAACGGTGGGAACAATTTGTAAAATCCTCCCGAAACACGGAAGAGAACTTAGGAGCTTTCTTTGAAAATTTGTGGAAACCTTCACAAAAGCTTTCCGAGATCCCGTGGAGGAATTCACGAATTCCTTCCGAAACTGTGAAGAGACTTAGAAAATTTCTTGTTGCGGAGCCGTTCATTTTATCCTCCCGAAACGGTGGAAGCGAATCACGAGAGCTTTCCACAACATCGGAAGCAAGTGCAGCCAAAACATAGATTTCGCGAGGGCCTTTTTTCGGAAGTGTTGGTTGAAGTCTTCCGAAACGGCGGAAGCCATTGGCGAGAGTTACCTGCAATTTTGGAATACTTAGTGATATCACCCTGAAAATGGGCCACCGAAAAAATCAACCATTCACGTCCTTTTGGTGGGGAGCTTCGCCAATCTCTCCCGAAACGCCGGAGAAATTCAGCAGAAGCTTCCGTGTTGCACTTTCGAACGAATTTCGGGATCCGTTCGCCTTCACGCCCCGAAACGACGGAAACGTCCACTCTATCCTTCCGCAACGACGGATGAGATTCGCAAATTCGTCCCGCAGGAGGCGGTTGCACGCAAACCGAGATGGCTTGATTTGACGCCGACATACCGGTATTTAAACTGCGGCTAATTGTGCCACCCACCAAATTAAATGCTCACACGTGCCTGTTCTATTTAAATATACGGTGGGGGCTCGAACCGACCCCATTGCCATTTGTCGATTGCCAAACCATTGGATTTCGCGCAACCATTCCAGCTCAGATTGCTCGACCATGTTCACGGCCACCTCAGTTAGCTATCCTTGTCGGTGCTAGGTAGGATCTTAACCACTAAATCTGTCCCTTCTACGCGTCATATGGCTATTCAGTTTTTTTTTTTTTTTTCTTCAAAAACGATAGGCATGAGTTAAATGTCGCGGGAAAAATGCCCTTCATGGGCTATTTTGCCTGTCGAATGTGGTCTAATTTCATATTTCCTGTCGTTGGCATATTGATTAAGAAAAATGATGACTTGGCCGGACGGATTTATTTTTTTACCAAGCCGAAAGCCAAAGCCGTAGTCACCTGGGCTTTACCATAAGCCTCAGTCTCGGCATAGCCTACCCATTTTAAAACTAGAAAAGGGCGCCATCGTCCCTGATCAAACCAGCCGTAGGACGCCCCTTTAAAGGTTATGAATAACGACGGCGTTTGGGATGAAACCCCTAGCTTATGGGTCAACGCAGGAGCTCCTCCCTGGTCGCGTAGTTGAACTTGTTATGTCACCCCGAAACTATGGCCGCCTGAGCCTTTTCGTCAGTCTTTCTCCGGCGCCATCACCCTCGCTCGAACTCAAACCTCCCATAGAGCACCTCGGCAAGTGCCGTAAATAACAATAGCGTTCGAAGCCGTCGCCGGGTCGTAAATATAAAAAAAAGCCTCCTTATTTCGTCACAGAGTCTTTCCAACCCAAACTTCCCCGCCATTAGCCTTTCGAACCGCAGCTAGGACGAAAGTTACCCTTTTCCCAAGAGCTAAACCGAAAGTCGGTTGCTTCCGCAATACGCTTATCCTCTCGGGAGAATTCCAAATTCATCCCTTTAAAAGATTCAAATGTTTTAATTTGTATTTCATGTTGAAATGGTGTATTTTGCTTCCTAAACATACAGCTTCACATTGCTTTTTATCTCATTCACATATTAAAACAATGATGCTCTCTGTTAAAATCTCACAGTATGTTGCTCAAGTTCATGATGACTTGTATATGGGTGCTATCAGGGATAAGTCAAGATGCCGAAAATCGGTAAGAAGAAGGCTAAGATGACAGAAAAAAAGCCTACACCACATAAAACTGAAACTTCACTCCAGGATACTAGGTGCACCACCGGTGTCCCTCCTGAAATCAGATGGGGTGACATCTACAGAATGATTTGGGACCAAGAGATCCCAGATATGTTGCTAGAAGAAGGGCCAATTTATCTCAATATCAGAGCCTCAGGCATAACTAGAGCCGCTACTCACCCTGAGCTGTTCCCCTGTGCTGAAGTGATCGGATGGATCCTCCAGCATGCCGATGCTGAAGGGAGATTGATAAATGACAGCGGGAAAGTGTCCATTGCCTCATTTCAACCCGCATATCTTGCGGTAGCCTACAAATTTCCCCGGGTCCAACAATCTCTGACTGATGAATGGCTGAGTCAGATGAACAATGTCGAGATGGCCAAGAAGCTACTAATGCCAGGCAAACATTTGAGAAAGAAAGGAAATGATGAATATGACGTACAGAATCTGAGCCCCCTTTCAGAGTGATCGCTTTGATGCTGTGCAGAATCTTCGGCATGCCCGATGACACAGTGTATAAGATTCAGTGGGTCCCTATTATCCACTTCGTGGCATTTAAGGGAACTGTGTTTGACTGGGCCACTCTCTTGTCGGATAGTCTGGCCTCAATGATAGTTGCTGCAAGGGAAGGACTAGCCTTGAAGAAGGCATAATTTTTTATGTCCTCATATCTGATTGATTGTATTTTGGCCAAGATGGACTTCCCCAAATTGGGCTGCACATGGGATAAGGCCACCACCCCATTCTATATTTCTTTCAGGATGTTGTGTGCTCAGAAATACAAGCCCAGCTACAAACTCATCTGTGAGGGGTTCATTATGCCCCTATATGAGAAGTTGTTAAGGGAGGAGCCCAACTGCCTGTCAGAGAATGTTGTGGAAGTCCTTGAGGATTACAGAGATTTTTACTTTTCAGAGCAAGGCACCTACCTCAGAATGTTTGGAAGGACTAAGCCCCCATACATTTTTCCGCAGTATGCCACATATTATGTGGTCCTCAAGGAAGCAGTAAGGCAAATCTTCCTGGATCGAATTGGAGCAATGCTCCACAAACAACATAAGGCTTCCTTTCCCCTTCTTCCTTTCTGCATAGGTGTTTACAAGTTCTCGGGGGTTTCCTCAGCCGATGAATTTGTTCAAGAGCTAAAAGCCTTCCACTTCGGTGACGTAATATTCCACAGGAATGACAGAAAGGGAAGAGTTGTTGAGAACTGTAAGGAGATTTATGCTCACTTCGAGTATTCTCACTATCCTGATGCCGAGGAAGAGGCGTTCAGAGGCATCAGCAACATGGCTGAGCTACGGGTCTGTCGCCAAGGCACTGGAGCAAGCTCTAGCTCGACCAAGGCCTAGAAGACAAGCTAGCGGAAGGAGAAAGAAGCTGAGGATGCCCGAGCTCATGAAGAGCTCAGATTAAGAGAAGAAGCAAGGTTACTCCAGGAAGCTGAGGAAGCTAGACTGCAGCGGGAAGTTGAGGAAGCCAGGTGGCAGCAAGAAGCTGAAATGGAAAGAAAGCAGCAGGAAGCTGAAGTGGCAAGAATGCAACAAGAATATGAAAATGAAATCCTGCGGAAAGAGGCTCAGGAAGCCCAAAAGCAGAAAGAGGCTGAAGCAGAGCAAGCTGAGGCAGAAAGGAAGGCGGAACAAGAGTTGAAAGCAAGGGAAGATGCTTAAGCCAGTGGGTCCGGTGTCCAAGACATGGATATAGACACATCTCAAGTAGGTGGCTCTGGTTCCCAAAAGAAGGGCGTGGATCTAGCTCAGGAAGTCCGTACCCCACCTGCTGAAGAAGACATAGACATCATAAACCGACCAATTGTCCCGTACATGCCATCGGGAAAACATATGGTGTCCAGGTGGAATGAGTTTGTCTACGACAAGAAAAGGAAAGCAATGGTCCTCAAATCAGAAGAGAGGATCAAAAGTCCCTTCCATGAAGACATTGTTACCCACCGAGAGGTCACTGTAATGAAGAATACAGATCAGGATCCCGTTGCTATGGCATCCGCAGTTGTGGAAACAACAAAGGCATCATTTGACAATGTGGGCGTTATAGTCAGAGACAATGTATTAACAAAGAAGAGAGCTCGTTCGCTACAACAGACTGTGGATAATGAGCAAGCCCACAGGGATCTGGTGGTGACCAAGTATAATTGCCTGTATGCCGAGCATAAAGAGCTAACAGGTAAGTATAACCAGCTGGAAGAGGAAAAGGACCAAGTGACACTCCAAATGATGATTGTGGAGGCAGAGACAAATAGAGCGGAAGAGAAATCATCCCAGCTAGAAGCAGACAAGCGGACATTAGCTGAGCAGTTAGAGCAAGCCAAGGGTAGAACAATGGACATGTCTCCCTTCCATGAGCTGTCATGCAACATCCTGAAGCAAGTGTATGACACTCAGGAGCTAATCACTGATGAGGTTTGCAAGCTCAAAGCTATGGTGGTCAGGTTAAAAGAAATTAATGCGGAAGCCCATAGGCTCAAAGCAAAGAATACCCCTATCAAGGAAAATATCATCAGTCAGATGGCATGGAGAGAAGGAAAAGGGGGTTTCCCCATGCACCTCCCATTTAAATCTGTGGATGGTTTTAATGAGGACATAGGTCTTCTTGAGTTTGGCAGGAACTATGCCAGTAAGCTGATAACCAGTGTGCAAAGAACAACAGATAAAATTAGAAATCTGTATCAAAGGCTCCAAGGGGTACATGACAAATGCACAGTGAGTTTCCCTCAGACCCTGGAGGACTTTTCGGAAAAGGAGCAACATTTGTCTCAGCTAAAGGAAGAGCTAGGCGTTCAAACCGAGTATGTGAAAAGGATTGATGTTCTGGCTATTGATGACCTTCAACATTATGTTGGATTTTCCTCCATCCACAACCATCTGCTGAAGGAAGTGCATCAAGCTGCAGTAGTAGAAGTTCAAAGCATTGGAGCAGAGCTCGGGAAGAATGTAACTTCTCATAAAATCTTGTTTCCTGCTGCAGCAAACATAGTCATAAGGGACACAGGTGTGTGGTATAGCTACATAGAGGAAGAAGAAAAGAAGTTTGCAGCAGTAGCAGGAGCATCAGCAGACCCAACAGCCACTCCAGCAACCACAATGGGCTCGGTTCCCTCTTCCCCAGCAATGGCAGAAGTTCCAGTAAGCTCAATCCCTTCTTCCCAAGTAGAAGTAACAACAGCAATAGGTTCGAGGGTCTCTTCCCAGGCAGCATCAGTAGCAATTAACTTGGGTGATCCTCTCCCAGCTGAAGCTCGCGCACAAGAGTGACAACACGATATTAGAACATTATTTCTGCTATGTGTATTTTGTTTTAACTTTCAAATGTATAAAGCGTGAGCTATGGGACAACTGTCCATTCTTTTGTTAAATATCTTGTAAAAGAAAAGAATCACAATTTTGTCTATTATAGGAGAGAAAATTCTGTAGATGACAGGTGGAGGAGGCTAGGTGGCATCCCAAAGGGCGATTTTGTAATTATAAATAGGAGCTAGGAAGAATAAAGGAGGGACTTTTGGCAGGGAAGGAAATTTTGAAACCTTTACGAGCTATCTTGTATCGTTTCTGTAAAATTGAATTTTCTAATAAAAGCCACGAGAGATGGACTTTTTGCATGGGAATGTTGGACGGATGTATGTTGGACTATTCTAATGACTGATGTTCTGTAATGTGAGATCATTCTTCCCATCTGAACTATTTCTTTGTATCAATGATTTTGCTCCTTCCTGTGCATACGATTTTCTCTATTTTGTGAACAATGAATGCGTTTCATATTAAAATCAGGAGCTATCTGCTGATATCTTTATCATTACTGTAGATTTCTCTTTTAGATTGAATGGCTAACTGTTCTTTCTTCAAGATAATTCATATGGATCATTGTTCATGCCTTTAATTTGCTCCTTGCAGGGATCTTTAAATTTAATTTCAGTTTGTTACATTTAGATCTGTTTATCCGTTCTTTCATTTAGATTATACATTCTTTGCTTCTTTTTTCTGTTTCATGAGCAATAGATGTGTTTTACATTAAACTAGAAGCTACCTTCTAAGATCCTTTTATCTGGCTGTAGCTTTACCTGTAAGAATGGACAGCTACCTGTTCTTTCTTTATGTTATATGTTACAGACCATTGCTCATCCTTTAAACATGTTCTATGCAAGGATAGGTAGATTTACTTCACTTTCTAGACTTAGATCTGTTTTAGTTTCATCTAGATCAAATATTAACTAGGCACTTGCATCTCATTTAAAAAACATAAAATCCAAAAGGAAAGGTGGATCGGGCCATAACCGGTAGAATCGGATTTAAACTCCAAACCCACGGTTGCTGAAACCGCTAACTAGACGGATTCCCTACACCAAACGGGATATAGTCTAATTGGGACCATCTCTTGGGGAGAATCCCTTTCTGATTGATGCTATGATATCCGAGGCATCAACAGTTTTTAGTGCTAGAAGGAGGGCCTGAAAGTGCATGGCTGATAGAGGAAAATCTTCCACTGTCATAGATGACACTAAAAACCCGCTTAAAGAAATCATTTCGAACAGCCCAGATCTTGGATTAACAAATCAAGAACGCCTCATTTCTGACCTTGAGCCTCAAGAATATTTATACGCTGTCCCTTTTATAGAAGTAGAGGATTTGAGAAGACATACCAGATCTTACGTTAGGAAGCTAGGTGGTTTAAACGCTGTGAATTTACTCCCTAAGAAAACTACCCCTAGAAAGGAGCCATAGTATACCCGAGATTCGATTCTTGTTCAAAGTTTCGAAGAACTTGTGAATCTGACTTTGGAAAAAATCTTAGACACTCTTAACAAGGAAAATCTTGAAAACTCAGAACAATTTTCAGACCAAGAAAACCTTGAAGAACCAATTACTCCAAAGAGTACTCCTCAGAATTCACCATACAATTCTCCACCCGGGTCTCCACATCGAAACATGGTTGTACCTGCTTGGAGAGCAAGGGGAGTGCTGAACTTAGCTGGACCATTCCATAATCTTCCTAAAAACCCCGAAAAGGTCTTTCCTAAGTACGACCCAAGGAAAGCCATTTCGGCGGAAGATCACCTCAAGAGTTTTTACTTAGCTCTGAACCTTTTGAACGTTGAACATGAAGACGTAGTCTGCAGGTTGTTTCCATATACATTTGAGCAAAAGTATCATCCTGGTACTTTAGCCTACAACCCAGCTCAATCTCTAGTTGGGATGAATTCGAAAAGTGTTTCTTAAAGAAATACGGAAACCAAAAGACTGTGGCCACACTTATGAAAGAACTCTTATCCATGAGGATGGAGAAGAAAGAAAAGGTTCAAGATTTCAATCAAAGATTCACAACGCTGTTAAATAATTTCAGTGAAGCTAATAAACCAGCAGAGGAGTCTCTGATTGAATACTACACAACAGCTCTTGAAGGACCAATAGCAATGTTCGTAAAATGATCCAAGAAAACTACCCTGATAGAAAACTTTGAGGAAGCTAGAAAGGTAGAGGAAGAGGCTGATAGCATTGCTAAACATGCCATAGATGTAGAACCAAAACCAGCAGCTAGCAAAAAACCTTTGCTGCTCACTAGAGGGAAAGAAGAGCCATCTACAGACATGGAAAATGTAGTCAAGATGATGCAGAAACTATCTAACAAAGTCGTAGATCTTGAGAAAGACAAGGCTGCTAGCACATCTAGGAAACCTTTCAAGCCATTTTATAAAAGGAGGGAAGACGGTGAGCAAACTCATCCACCAATGAACACTACCCCTGTTTTAAACTTGAATGAGATTGGGATGGAAAATTTCTCCACTTTTCACCAAGAATCGCATTCGAAAAAGAGTTGCCCGCAATGGATTAATTCCATGAGCTTGGTCATGAACAAAATGCTAGATTCACAGATCCCAAACCAAGATGTTTCTCCATAGGAGTCGAGCCCTGAGATTGAGGAACCAACCCCGGAAACTACTATGGTGCTATGGGATTGGGTACCTATGACTGAATTAGCAAAAGAGGATTCCATAGATAGTTCTCCCTCCATCGTAAATGTTGCTACTCGTAGCAAAGGTCCTATTGCCGATCACGTGCCAAGCACAGCTCCTCATAAGCCTAAAGTCTCAAAAGAGCCGCCTAGGAGGCATATAATAGTTATCCCACAACAACCCAAAGTTAGCCAGACTGTGACCAAACAGCCAAACGCTGACACGATAGTTCAGCCACCTAAGGTCACAACGAACAAAACAAATCAACCAACTCGAGCTGGGAACGAATCTGATATAGGATACGATATTATCGAAGATATCAAGAAGGTCAAAGCGAATGTGTCAATATTTGACATGTGTAGCTTGCCCCATGAACGAGACAAACTGCTGCATGTTCTACAACCTCAGACCAGCACTCCATTAACAGATTCTCAAAACAATCCCGAAATTAATGAGGCTAGCATCGGTGGGAAGTCTAAATCTCAAACTTTGCCATTCCTATTGACTTTTGAAATTTTCAACCATAATGTTCACAACTGTTTGGTAGATTCTGGAGCATCCTCAAACGTTATGCCATTGTCAATTTGTAAAAGGATTAATGGGCAGCCTGTTCCATCTCCAGCTCAAATTATCCAATTGGATAGGACTGCTATCAAGGTTATTGGGGAGATGAAAGATGTTTTAATTAGATTATCAGCTGACCCTAGAGTCTGTCAATTCATTGACATAATGGTGGTCGATATCCCTGAAGCCTATGGGCTGATTTTAAGTAGGGATTGGTCTACCAAGCTAAGTGGCTACTTTGCTACTGATTGGTCCCACCTATGGCTTCCTTATCAGAACAGACAGAATCATATTAAAGTTCTTAGGGAACCTCATATGAAACAAAACGTAACTCAGTTAGAAGAAAAGAATGAGTCCGTAGCCTTCTCATCCTCGGTTCTGGGGAATTATTTCTTAGAAATGGATTTGGGTAATTTCCAATCTGAAACCATTAGCCATGAATCAGATAAACAGTCCGATCTCCTTCATTTCTCTCGGACTGAGGATGTTGATTGTAACATAGTCAATTTAGTCACTAACATAGATCACAACGAAACTAACTTAGTTGAATCTAAAGATACGTTTTGGACATTATACTTTGATGGTTCTAAAAATCTGGAAGGATCCGGAGCCGGTTGTGTTCTAATGGATCCAAAAAGAAACAAGTATTTTTTGTCTTGTAGATTAGAATTCGATTGTACTAATAACACCACTGAATATGAAGCTTTGGTACATGGATTAAAGAAGGCCATTGGCTTAAATGTTAAGTACCTGAAGGTCTTTGGTGACTCCGAGATAGTTGTAAGACAGGTAAGGGACACCATTCATTGTCTCTCACCTCACTTGAAGGGTTATCAGGCTGAGGTATGGGAATTAATTATGCATTTTGATGCTTTCAATATAAAATCAATTCCTAGATTGCAAAATTCTGCTACTGATTTGTTAGCAACATCTGCTTCTAGATTGGTGCCGTCAAATAATAAATGCTCGATTGAATTGATTTTCAGGCCTTCCGTTCCCGATAACGTCACAAACTTCAGAGTCTTCGATGATGATGAACAATTTATCAGCTTCCTAACAAACGAAGATAGCTTTCAAGGAGCTGCAATAGATGAGGAAGAACATGATGCTGATTTGATGAAGAAGGATGAGGAGAAAGGAAATTTCATGCCCAAAGGGGTAAGGTCCCTCGAAATGCTGTTCGATCTTCAAAATAAGTTCAAAAGGCCAGCCAATACCAAAACTAACAGCTCATCAATGCAACATGAGTTAGTTAATTTGGGTACCGAGGCAGAACCAAAATTTGTCAACCTTGGCAAATGTTGTTCACCAGGAGAAAGAGATAGGTTCATAAAATTTTTTAAGCAATACAAAGATTTTTTTGCATGGACCTATGAAGATCTGAAAACGTATGACGTTCGCATCATTCAACATGTTATACCAATGAAAGCGGGTGTCAAGCCATTTCAGCAGCAGTTAAGAAGGATGCATCCTACTCTAGAACCATTGATTCAAAAGGAACTGAAGAAGCTCCTGGATGCTAAGATAATCTTCAAAGCCCAGCATTCTGAATGGGTTGCAAACTTGGTTCCCGTAAGAAAGAAGTCAGGAAAGATAAGGATATGTGTAGATTTCAGAAATTTAAACAAAGCTTCGGATAAAGACAACTACCCCGTACCTTCAATGGAACAAATCCTACAAATGGTGTCAGGATCCGAATTGTTTTCTCTCCTCGATGGTTTCTCTGACTACAATCAAGTGTTAGTGGCCAAAGAAGATCGCCTTAAGACTACTTTCAGAACTAAGTGGGGAACTTTCGCCTACAGAAGAATGCCATTCAGTCTGATAAATGCGGGAGCTACATTCCAAAGGGCTATGGATATCGCCTTCCGAGGATTGGGCGGGAAATGTGTTGTTGTTTACCTAGATGATGTGACAGTCTTTTCAAAGAAAAGGGAAGATCATGTTGTTCATCTGAGGCATATCTTTGATCATTGCCGGAAGTATGGTATTTCCCTGAATCCCAAGAAGAGCGTGTTTGCTGTTCCCGAAGGTAAGCTCTTGGGTCATATCATCTCCAAAGGGGGAGTGTCAATTGATCAAGAAAGAGTCCAAGCCATTAATAAGATTCCAATGCCTCACAACAAGAAATCTATGCAGTCCTTTATGGGCACCATCAATTTTGTCCGAAGGTTTGTCCCAGATTTCGCACAGATTGTTAAGCCGTTGCAACAGATGGTGAAACAAAGTATACAATTCAAGTGGACAGATTTGGAGAAGGACGCATTTAGAGATATCAAGGCAGTTGTAGCTAAGGCTCCTTCCTTAAAAAGCCCAGATTTTGATAAGGATTTCATCTTATATACCTTCGCTTTGGATGACTCTCTCGCAGCTGTACTCACGCAAAAGGTAGAGTTGGGGGACGAATACCCAATTTCGTTTATGAGCATTGGTCTGCAGGGGGCTGAGATGAACTATCCCGTAGTCGACAAGCATGCATATGTTGTCTTCAAAGCAATCAAGCAGTTTAGGCCATACATTCTGAAGAACAGAACTAAAGTCATAGTTCCCCATCCAGCTGTTAGATCCCTTTTTGTTCAAAAGGAATTGGGAGAAAGGAGAGGGAACTGGGTCACAGCTCTGCAGGAGTATGATTTGGAATTTAAACCAGCTACAATCATCAAAGGGCAAGGCCTGTGCAAATTACTTGCAGGAAACTCAACTGATGAAGAACAACATTGGAAAAATGAAGCTGAGCTCAACTCGGTTGAAGTGTGTCATATCTTCACAGCTCCCCAGTCATGGTATAGGGATCTGGTGCACTATTTACAACAGGGATATCTACTTGAGCACTGGAACTCTAAGCAAAGAAGGGCGCTCCGCTTGAAATCAGCACCTTATCAAACCATTGATGGGATTCTTTTCAGGAAGAATTATGATGGAGTTCTCCTTAGATGTTTGGAAAAGGAAGATGCAAACAAAGTTGTCAAAGAATTGCATGATGGCCCCGCAGGTGGACATTATTCAGGAGAGACGACAGCACACAAGATACTGAGAGCTGGTTATTATTGCCCCACTCTGTTCCGAGATGCCCACACGTATGCACGAAACTGTGATGTGTGTCAAAGAAGTGCTGGGAAGTTACCTAAGGCAGCGGGACCATTGCAGCCAGTCATCGTCTCTGAGCCCTTTGAGCAGTGGGGTATAGATGTTATCGAAGAAATAAATCCAAATTTTTCCTTGCAACATCGATACATCCTGACGGCTACCGACTACTTCACTAGGTGGACGGAGGCCATCCCGTTGCGCAAAATCAACGAAGACGCGGTCATCAGCTTCTTGAAAGAGAACATCATAACCAGGTTTGGGGTTCCAATTTCCCTTATTTTTGATAATTCTACTTATTTTTCATCTTGCAAGATAAATGAATTTGTTTATGAATGGGGAATTAAGTTGCATTATTCAGCCAATTACTATCCTCAGGGGAACGGATTAGCTGAATCCTCAAACAAGAATCTGATTCGAATTCTTAAGAAGACTGTGATAGAAAACCAGAGAAGTTGGCATGTAGCTCTCCCAAACGCCTTATGGGAAGATAGGGTGACCCCAAAGAACGCTTTAGGTGTTTCCCCTTTCACTCTTGTATATGGAAAGGAAGCCATCCTTCCCCCAAACATCTTACTCCCATCCTTACAATTATCCCAAGCCTCTCGGGGTTCTGGTAGCCAAGCCTTACAATCCAGGATCAATACCCTGCTTCAACTTGAAGAAGCCCGACACAAAGCTAAAGATCGATTCCATCAACACCAGGACATAGTTAAGAGATGGTTCGATAAGAGGAAATCTGGTAAGAGAGATTTTGAAGTTGGGGATTTAGTCCTGAAATGGGACCATAACCATGAAGGCAAAGGAATGCATACAAAATTTCAACATCTATGGGTAGGCCCGTACCAAATTTCTGCAAAATTAGGCCCATCCACTTACAAATTGACAAATATCGAGGGAGAAGAAGTAGCCCTTCCTCTCAATGGCCTCGCTCTCAAACAATACTTCGCATAGTCTCTCTGAGACTTACTGTACATAAATAAAGTTTTTGTTTGTTGTTGCTTTAGCCTTTAGTTGCTTTATTTTCGCCCATTTTATTTCTTTCATTGTCGTTTGAACCTTTGCTACAAGTTTTGTTGTCTGAAATCCCTTTTGGTTGAGTTCCCCGTCGAGGATATCTCTCTCAAAGAAATCTCGCAACCCATGAGTCCGGAACTGTGCTCGAATGAATTATGTCTGTTGTGTTCTCGCTGAAATGCTCAGAAGGAAGGAAGCCTACCCTGCTAGTCACACTAATCCTGTTTAATAGCAGAGACCTATGACCATATTCACTATTATCGTTGGTCTCCACCCACTCTCACACTTTAAAGGCATCTCAAGAAGGTTATTAGAGTTGGACCCATGGAAAGTAGCACACCTCGAGGGCATAGGGTATTGAAGTGAATCCATGCTGCAAATCTAATAGCCAAAATGGCATGTACTCCAGAGTCTGTTTTCCATAGATTCTCGCCTCAATTAAAGCATGGCTGAGACAAAAGCAAAAGACATGTAAAATCAAGAAGGTTTTCGAAAAGGCCCAGCCCAAAATGGGCTCCTCTCCGTCCGTGAAGTTTGATCAAATCAATAAAATTTCTAACTCACACAAAAGGACATTATGGATTGAGGAGCCTAAATCAAAAATCATGTCCAAAGAAAATATCTCTGGGAGGCTCAAACAGCTAAGCTGTCCAAAGTACAAACATCCAAAAGGATGCAAGCAGCATGGGAATGAGGAACAAGAGCAATAATGCCCATGAGAAAGTGTTGCAAATCCTGTGGAGTTCGACAGTAGTGACCATCTGAAAGATGACCCTCCTAAAATGAACCTCATATATTGGCCCTTTGAGAGTGGTGAAGATGTCTCAGGCAAAGCTCCCATTTCCCCCAATGGCTAGCAGGTAAAGTGCCTCCTTCCCCTCACATGAGTTTAAAAATGCTCAGCTGAGTATTGCACCTAAGATGGATGTCTTCGATTAGGTTTCGGACCATGAAGAGGAATTTTTTCAGAGATCTGTGTTCGCTAGCGACTCGCCATTGTTGTTGCAGCAACACCCCCCCCAAAATTTTGTACATATTGGGGCCCCTCCTTTTAATTTTTTAGAAAGGCTGCCTCAAGGGGCCATTCCCAGCTTTTATCTTTGCTTCCCAACAGAAAATTCTGGCCATAAACCTTTCCAATTTTCCGCCAAAGGACAGAAAAGGAACTTAGAATATTTTCCCAAATTTTCGGAGCTTCTCAGACTATTCCCAGCAGTTGCATTTTTATTTTGAGTTTTCACCCTGAAAGGCGGAAGCCTTTGTTTAAACCTTTGAAGAAGAACGTAGAATTTGTTTAAAAAAATTGTGGAACGTAGGGAAGAGACTCCGCGGAAGCATTCAGCTTTGTGCTCCCGAAGCATCGAGAACCATTCGCATAAGGATCCCAAACAACTTAGATTTTCCTTTTGAAAATTGCGGAAACTATTTGGGAAAGTCTCCCGACATTTCAAAGTCTTTCAGGCTATCTTCCCGCAGTTGCGGAAGGAAAACGTGTAAGCCTCTCGAAAATAACTTAGAAAATCTTGAGCGTTTGCGGGACGAAAGAAGGAAGCTTCGCGGAGCACTTCGGTCTCTTCTCCTGAAACGGCGAAATTTTTTTACATAACTCTCCCAAAGAAGACTTAGAAAATTTTTCGACCTTCTGCGGAGGGATTGGGGTTTTCTTTCCGAAACGGCGGGAACAATTTGTAAAATCCTCCCGAAACTCGGAAGAGAACTTAGGAGCTTTCTTTGAAAATTTGCGGAAACCTTCACAAAAGCTTTCCGAGATCCCGCGGAGGAATTCACGAATTCCTTCCGAAACTGTGAAGAGACTTAGAAAATTTCCTGTTGCGAAGCTGTTGGACTTTCCATCCCGAACCTGCGGAGCCATTCATTTTATCCTCCCGAAACGGCGGAAGCGAATCGCGAGAGCTTTCCGCAACATCGGAAGCAAGTGCAACCGAAACTTAGATTTCGCGAGGGCCTTTTTTTGGAAGCGTTCGCTGAAGTCTTCCGAAACGGTGGAAGCCATTGGCGACAGTTCCCCACAAGTTCGGAAGCCTTAGCGATATCACCCCGAAAATGGGCCATCGAAAAAATCAACCATTCACGTCCTTTTGGTGGGGAGCTTCGCCAATCTCTCCCGAAACGCCGGAGAAATTTAGCGGAACCTTCCGCGTTGCATTTCCGAACGAATTGAGCTTTGCGGAACATTGTCTCTTCCGCGTCGCAGAGGCTTTTTGCGGGAGCCGTTCGCCTTCACGCCCCGAAACGACGGAAACGTCCACTATATCCTTCCGCAACAACGGATGAGATTCGCAAATTCATCTAGTAGGAGGCGGTTGCATGCAAACCGAGACGGCTTGACTTGACGTCGACGTACCGGTATTTAAACTGTGGCTAATTGCGCCACCCACCAAATTAAATGCTCGCACGTGGCCGTTCTATTTAAATATACGATGGGGGCTCGAACCGACCCCATTGCCGTTTGTCAATTGCCAAACCATTGGACGCCTCGCGACCGTTCCAGCTTAGATTACTCGACCACATTCATGGCCACGTCAGTCAGCTATCCTCGTTGGTGCCAGGTAGGATCTTAACCACTAAATCTGTCCCTTCTATGCGTCATATTGCTATTCGGTTTTTTTTTTTTTTTCTTCGAAAACGATAGGCATGAGTTAAATGTCGATGGGAAAAATGCCTGTCATGGGCTGTTTTTCCCGTCGAATGTGGTCTAATTTCATATTTCCTGTCACTGGCATATTGATTAAGAAAAATGATGACTTGGCCGGACGGATTTATTGTTTTCCCAAGCCAAAATCCAAAGCCGTAGTCACCTGGGCTTTACCATAAGCCTCAGTCTCGGCATAGCCTACCCATTTTAAAACTAGAAAAGGGCGCCATCGTCCCTGATCAAACCAGCCATAGGATGCCCCTTTAAAGGTTATGAATAACGACGGCGTTTGGGCCGAAACCCCTCGCTTATGGGTCAATGCAGGAGCTCCTCCCTGGTCGCGTAGTTGAACTTGTTATGTCACCCCGGAACTATGGCCGCCTGAGCCTTTTCGTCAGTCTTTCTCCGGCGCCATCACCCTCGCTCGAACTCAAACCTCCCATAGAGCACCTTGGCAAGTGCCGTAAATAACAATAGCGTTCGAAGCCCTCGTCGGGTCATAAATATAAAAAAATGCCTCATTATTTCGTCACAGAATCTTTCCAACCCGAACTTCCCCGCCATTAGCCTTGCGAACCGCAGCTAGGACGAAAGTTACCCTTTTCCCCAGAGCTAAACCGAAAGCCGGTTGCTTCCGCAATACGCTTATCCTCTCGGGAGCATTCCAAATTCATCCCTTTAAAAGATTCAAATGTTTTAATTTGTATTTCATGTTGAAATGGTGTATTTTGCTTCCTAAACATACAGCTTCACATTGCTTTTTATCTCATTCACATATTAAAACAATGATGCTCTCTATTAAAATCTCACAGTATGTTGCTCAAGTTCATGATGACTTGTATATGGGTGCTATCAGGGATAAGTCAAGATGCCGAAAACCGGTAAGAAGAAGGCTAAGATGACAGAAAAAAAATCCTGCACCACTTAAAACTGAAACTTCACTCCAGGATACTAGGTGCACCACTGGTGTCCCTCCTGAAATCAGATGGGGTGACATCTACAGAATGATCCGGGACCAAGAGATCCCGGATATGTTGCTGGAAGAAGGGCCAATTTATCTCAATATCAGAGCCTTAGGCATAACTAGAGCCGTTACTCGCCCTGAGCTCTTCCCCTGTGCTGAAGTGATCGGATGGATACTCCAGCATGCCGATGATGAAGGGAGAGTGATAAATTACAGCGGGAAAGTGGCCATTGCCTCATTTCAACCCACATATCTTGCGGCAGCCTACAAATTTCCCCAGGTCCAACAATATCTGACTGATGAATGGCTGAGTCAGATGAACAATGTCGAGATGGCCAAGAAGCTACTAATGCTAGGAAAACATTTGAGAAAGAAAGGAAATGATGAATATAACGTACAAAATCTGAGACCTCCTTTCAGATTGATCGCTTTGATGCTGTGCAGAATCTTCGGCATGCCCGATGGTACAGTGTATAAGATTCGGTGGGTCCCTATTATCCACTTCGTGGCATTTAAGGGAACTGTGTTTGACTGGGCCACTCTCTTGTCAGATAGTCTGGCCTCAATGATAGTGGCTGCAAGGGAAGGACTAGCCTTGAAGAAGGAGGAATTTTTTATGTCCTCATATCTGATTGATTGTATTTTGGCCAAGATGGACTACCCCAAATTGGGCTGCACATGGGATAAGGCCACCACCCCAGTCTATATTGCTTTCAGGATGTTGTGGGCTCAGAATTACAAGCCCAGCTACAAACTCATCTGTGAGGGGTTCATTATGCCCCTATATGAGAAGTTGTTCAAGGAGGAGCCCAACTGCCTGTCAGAGAACGCTGTGGAAGTCCTTGAGGATTACGAGGATTTTTACTTTTCAGAGCAAGGAACCTACCTCAAAATTTTTGGAGGGACTAAGCCCCCATACATTTTGCCACAGTATGCCATAGATTATGTGGTCCTCAAGGAAGCAGTAAGGAAAATCTTCCTGGATGGAATTGGGGCAATGCTCCACAAACAGCATAAGGCTTCCTTTCCCCCTCTTCCTTTCTGCATAGGTGCTTACAAGTTCTCGAGGGTTTCCTCGGCCGATGAATTTGTTCAAGAGCTGAAAGCCTTCCACTTCGATGAGGTAATATTCCACAGGAATGACAAAAAGGGAAGAGTTGTTGAGCACTGTAAGGAGATTTATGCTCACTTCGAGTATTCTCACTTTCCTGATGCCAAGGAAGAGGCGTTCAGAGGCATCAGCAACATGGCTGAGCTACGGGTCTATCGCCAAGGCACTGGAGCAAGCTCTAGCTCGACCAAGGCCCAGAAGACAAGCCAGCAGAAGGAGAAAGAAGCTGAGGATGCCCGAGCTCAGGAAGATCTCATATTAAGAGAAGAAGCAAGGTTACTCCAGGAAGCTGAGGAAGCCAGACTGCAGCGGGAAGCTGAGGAAGCCAGGTGGCAGCAGGAAGCTAAAAAGGAAAGAAAGCAGCAGGAAGTTGAAGTGGCAAGAATGCAACAAGAAGCTGAAAATGAAAGCCTGCGAAAAGAGGCTGAAGAAGCCCAAAAGCAGAAAGAGGCTGAAGCTGAGCAAGCTGAGGCAGAAAGGAAGGCGGAAGAAGAGTTGAAAGCAAGGGAAGATGCTATAGCCAAAGGGTCCGGTGTCCAAGACATGGATATAGACACATCTCAAGCAGGTGGCTCTGGTACCCAAAAGAAGGGCGTGGATCCAGCTCAGGAAGTCCGGACCCCACCTGCTGAAGAAGACATAGACATCATAAACTGACCAATTGTCCCGTACACGCCATCGGGAAAACATACGGTGTCCAGGTGGAATGAGTTTGTCTACGACAAGAAAAGGAAAGCAATGGTCCTCAAATCATAAGAGAGGATCAAAAGTCCCTTCCATGAAGACATCGTTACCCACCGAGAGGTCACTGTAATGAAGAATATAGATCAGGATCCCGTTGCTATGGCATTTGCAGTTGTGGAAACAACAAAGGCATCACTGGACAATGTGGGCGTTATATTCAGAGATAATGTATTGACAAAGAAGAGAGCTCGTTCGCTACAACAGACTGTGGCTAATGAGCAAGCCCACAGGGATCTGGTGGTGAACAAGTATAATTTCCTGTATGCCGAGCATAAAGAGCTAACAGGTAAGTATAACCAGCTAGAAGAGGAAAAGGACCAACTGACACTCCAAATGATAATTGTGGATGCAGAGAAAAATAGAGCGGAAGATAAAGCATCCCAGCTAGAAGCAGACAAGCGGACATTAGCTGAGCAGTTAGAGCAAGCCAAGGGTATAACAATGGACATGTCTCCCTTCCATGAGCTGTCATGCAACATCCTGAAGTAAGTGTGTGTCACTCAGGAGCTAATCACTGATGAAGTTTGCAAGCTCAAAGCCATGGTGGTCATGTTAAAAGAAATTAATGCGGAAGCCCATAGGCTTAAAGCAAAGAATACCCGTTTCAAGGCAAATATCATCAGTCAGATGGCATGGAGAGAAGGAAAAGGGGGTTTCCCCATGCACCTCCCATTTAAATCTGTGGACAGTTTTAATGAGGACATAGCCCTTCTTGAGTTTGGCAGGAACTGTGCCAGTAAGCTGATAACCAGTGTGTAAAGAACAACAGATAAAATTAGAAATCTGTACCAAAGGCTCCAAGGGGTGCATGAAAAATGCACAGTGAGTTTCCCTCAGACCCTCGAGGACTTTCAAGAAAAGGAGCAGCGTTTGTCTCAGCTAAAGGAAGAGCTAGGCGTTCAAACCGAGTATGTGAAAAGGATTGATGTTCTGGCTATTGATGACCTTCAACATTATGTTGGATTGTCCTCCCTCCACAACCATCTGCTGAAGGAAGTGCATCAAGCTGCAGTAGTAGAAGTTCAAAGCATTGGAGCAGAGCTCGGGAAGAATGTAACTTCTCATAAAATCTTGTTTCATGCTGCAGCAAACATAGTCATAAGGGACACAAGTGTGTGGTATAGATACATAGCGGAAGAGGAAAAGAAGGCTGCAGCAGTAGCAGGAGCATCAGCAGACCCAGCAGCCACTCCAGCAACCACAATGGGCTCGGTTCCCTCTTCCCCAGTAGTGGCAGAAGTTCCAGTAAGCTCAATCCCTTCTTTCCAAGTACAAGCAACAGCAGCAATAGGTTCGAGGGTCTCTTCCCAGGCAGCATCAGTAGCAATTAACTTGGGCGATCCTCTCCCAGCTGAAGCTCACGCACAAGAGTGACAGCACGATATTAGAACATTATTTCTGCTATGTGTATTTTGTTTTAACTTTCAAATGTATAAAGCATGAGCTATGGGACAGCTGTCCATTCTTTTGTTAAATATATTGTAAAAGAAAAGAATCACAATTTTGTCTATTATAGGAGATAAAATTATGTAGATGACAGGTGGAGGAGGCTAGGTGGCACCCCAAAGGGTGATTTTGTAATTATAAATAGGAGCTAGGAAGAATAGAGGAGGGACTTTTGGCAGGGAAGGAAATTTTGAAACCTTTACGAGCTATCTTGTATCGTTTCTGTAAAATTGAATTTTCTAATAAAAGCCACGAGAGATGGACGTTTTGCATGGGAATTTTGGATGGATGTATGTTGGACTATTCTAATGACTGTTGTTCTGTAATGTGAGATCATTCTTCCCATCTGAACTATTTCTTTGTATCAATGATTTTGCTCCTTCCTGTGCATACGATTTTCTCTTTTTTGTGAACAATGAATGCGTTTCATATTAAAATCAGGAGCTATCTGCTGATATCTTTATCATTACTGTAGATTTCCCTTTTAGATTGAATGGCTAACTGTTCTTTCTTCAAGATAATTCATATGGATCATTGTTCATGCCTTTAATTTACTCCTTGCATGAATCTTTATATTTAATTTCAGTTTGTTACATTTAGATATGTTTATTCGTTCTTTCATTTAGATTAGACATTCTTTGCTTCTTTTTTCTGTTTCATGAGCAATAGATGCGTTTTACATTAAACTAGAAGCTACCTTCTAAGATCCTTTTATCTGGCTGTAGCTTTACCTGTAAGAATGGACAGCTACCTGTTCTTTCTTTATGTTATCTGTTACAGACCATTGCTCATCCTTTAAACATGTTCTCTGCAAGGATAGGTAGATTTACGTCACTTTCTATACTTAGATCTGTTTTAGTTGCATCTAGATCAAATATTAACTAGGCACTTGCATCTCATTTAAAAAACATAAAATCCAAAAGGAAAGGTGGATCGGGCCATAACCGGTAGAATCGAATTTAAACTCCAAACCCACGGTTGTCGGAACCGCTAACCGGATGGATTCCCTAAACCAAATGGGAGATAGTCTAATTGGGACCATCTCTCGGGGAGAATCCCTTTCTGATTGATGCTACGATATCCGACGCATCAACACGTTGGCAGTCAGATGAATATAATCCTCAGAAATATTGAATGCATGGTCCCATTCACGGGGATCTTCGTCCTTCGCTGGTTCAATGTATCTACGTCCTTCAGTCGGATCCAACAAGGCTATAACTCTGATATCACGGTTTTCAAAATTCATCATCCGCCGCTTGAAGTTGATTACCACTCCACTGTCATTAGCCCATACGATCCCCAACAACACAAGATAAGAGCTCCCTCCTTTAACTACTTCGATGAAATCAAAGTCAGCATACGTCTTCATTCCCTCAATGTCCACCACCAGGCGTGGGACTCTCCCAATTGGTGTCACCTTGGCGTGATTAGCTAGCCGGAGCTATACATGAGACCAGCTCAATGGTGGGCTCCCCATTTTCTGCCAGGCCTGCTTGGTTAAGATGTTGACATCCGAACCAAGATCCAGGATAACGGAATCAACATCATAGTCCCCAATTTGTATGTTCATGCGAATCTCCTTAATGGTCTTTCGTCGCTATAAGGATTTTACCATGGACTCCTGCCATCCCCTAGCTGGTCGCTGCAACAATCCCTCGATCTCTGCAAGAGCAACCAATAATAAACAACTCTCTAAAAATTTATGCATGTTTCTAGATGGTGCCGATGGACCTACCTTTGAAGTAGCATCAAAGACAGGGGGCATGTCGAAAATAATAGCCTTACCACGATCTTGGTCCATCGCACGACGCGCCTGAAAGAATGCATCACACCCGGACTCAATGTCAAATGACACCTTATTCTTCCCTACCAAACGAATGAGCGGTTGTGAGCTATCCCCTCTTATTGCTGCACCACCCCGAGTGATAACTGTGACAGTCGCATCTTGTGGCCTTGGCTCCGCAAAAGTTGTTGCAACACTCACACCCTAGTTCTGGTTCAGTGGTGGATTCCCTGGTTGGTTCACATTAGAATTCTGATTTGGGCATTGGTTCTAGTTCTGCGACGGTTGCTGCACTTGCTTCTGTACTGGCTGCTGCACTTGATTCTGATTCTATAATTGTGGAACATTTCCTTCCTTCCATCGCGCAATCAACTGTGGGCAGTTCTCCACTGTGTGATCTGTAACAAAGCAAAACGTACACTACGTCTGCAATAGTGGTAAATATCACTAATAGTGTCCCCATACAGCACAGTGATAGCACTGAACAAGTCCATGACCTCCTCATCCTCCCCCGCGACCAAAGCCTCCCCCTCGTCCACCCCAGAATTCGACCTGCTGCTAGTACTGTGTTTGATTGAGCTGCTGCTACATGGGATTTGGTTGCATGCCTTGCCCTTGTTGCACATACTGCGGTTGTTGAATGTATTGCGGTTGCTGTGGATCCATTTGCATCGACGCATATTGTGGCATAAATTGTTGTGGTTGTTGTTGCGGTACAAACTGCACCTGCGGTTAGGTAGCGGCTGGACTACCTATGGTTGTGGTTGCGGTTGTTGTACGGCATGTTGGTCGTCCTTCACATAGAATGCATCATATGTTTTCTCATGAAGAAACCCATATGCACAACAATATTTGTCTTCATGTCCCACCGATTTGCAGAATGTACAATACAGATTCATCGATTTGGTGACCATCTTCTTCATGTATTGGAATTACTCATGGCAGTTCCCATATACCCGATAAATGTGACACCACGACATGCAACCACCATTCAATGGGTTTGGTGCCCCTGAAACCAAATAATTGCAGAAGTCAGAGCAATTTTCCTTAGTGTGTCCTTATCCTCGACATCGCATACACCATACTTCTTCGTGCTGCTCCTTTCCCTTCTTAATATCTTGCAACTGTATGGTCAAGTTAGCTAGTTGTGTCTGAATCTGCGACATCCCAGCTGTGTTTTCACCAATTGGTGATGCTTCCTACCAGATTGCAATCTCTAGAGCTTCGGTGGGCGTTGTAATGTTCTGTTGCATTAGCCGTAGTCGAATGTACGAGAGCAGTGCCACAATGAACCATTCTTTGTGCTGGACAGTGCTCATATCAAAACTAACCCTCGCCATCAACGTCTTAAATCGTTGGTCAAAGTCCCACACCTTTTCATTGGGATACTGCTTGATCTCTTTTAGTTCTGTAATGTACTATGCTTCAGACTTGGTTTTTTTGAATTTCGCAATCAATCCGTTCTTGATATCATCTAGCGTCTTCTCTAGAACTCTTGTAGGGACTAGAACAAACTTCATAAACCAGTATATTGCACGACCTCGTAGAGTTGTCGCTAACTGTCCTTTCTTAGCATTGTCATCAATGATCTGCTTTACGGTCCATACTGCTTCACATAGAAACCAGTACTGCGCACGGTTATCTGTTCCATTTCCATGGAACAACGGTAACTTAGCATCCTCACCCGCCATCCTAAGCTTCCTTCCTCTAGTCACTGAGCTATTAGTAACTAACTTCCGTTGACTTGATGAACATGGTGGTGTTGTAATTGTATTTCTTATTGGTTGATAGATAGTGAGCGGAGGTGTGGGTATGCTACCACTAGGGTTTGGTCCTGCCTCTATCCTGGGTGTAGCCTGGTTGTCCTTGTTCAGACTATGAGGTCACTTCATCCCATGAGATATTCCTATGTATCCTTGCGTTTCGATCACAACAGGACCTTCCCCTGTCCTCTTCCTCTTTTCCTGTCGAAACCTTGCTCCTTCCCTTGTAATACCACTCTCTTCCTCGGCTTCACTCACAGTTTCGTCATGACCTGCACCCATCTACCCCTTATCATTCCATGTACCGCACCCCTACTGTTGTGATACCCTCGTCCTCCACCCACCAAGCTGTTTATTGATCCAGATGCATCTTCAATATACCCTTCTCACAAATAAGCATCTTAATGGACAGTTGGAGTGACAGCAGAAACCTTCCCCGGGGTCCACGGAAGAAATATCTTTCATCTTCAATATAATATTTTTTCTTATCAACCGCAAATTCAGTGATATAACCTTCCAATATGCTATCGAGCCACACTTCGACAGCCCGCAATGCCTTGTTGTCGACTTCCTACAGCTCCTGGATCAGCTCTGGGGTCCAGGTCATAGGTTCACTGCCTTGGAAGTTCCTCTTCTGAAAGGTCAACTTTGCTAACCACTCGAACAAGATGACTCAGAATTCGTAGAAAATGTATTCGTGTGGACTGTCGTGAATATATGTTCCCACCCACCGATCTACTGTCATTCGAATGTTCCAACTTTCTTCTTCAGCAAATTCCTGTAACTTCTGATCAAACCAGTTTTGTATCTCCGGTTGCATCAGATGCCACAACATATCCTCCTTTCACTTCACACACGGTCCCGACAACAGAACCATTTGTTGACTCAAACCCGATCGACAGGGGTTCCACTCACTGTCAACACGTCGACCATCATGATCTCCCTGAGCACCGGCCCGGACAGGTTTTACCCCATCCAGCAACACCTGCAGAGCAGATGAGGTCTCAGCCGAGATGTTCAAGGGAGAATTGATGGAACCATGTTTCCTCCGAATGAAGGAGGATGTTTGCGGCTCAATTGCACAACTTGTTGCAACATTTCAGAAATAGATCTATGTATTTAACTTCAACATCAGTCATATTCATAGCATCATTCAATAGAAACATTCATGATTGCAACAAATATAACAGTACAACATTAATTGCAGCAAGAAAACATAGCATCATTCATATATCGCAACATGCATTACCACAAAAGAGACATAGGGATTCCGCAAAACAGCTCTGTCATATCATATTAACTGCGCAAAAACCTAGATACAACGTCTTCACAAAATATAGATCTCGCAGATATCTCTTGATCTCAGATACACAATCAAAAAACCGCCTAATCCCAGATGCCTCAACACATACAACTCTGTGACTATATATAGGCATCCGCCTTTACATTGCTTGTCCACTTACTAACAACTTCCTAACCGACACTTTGAGCAAATGACCCAAAAGCTAATTGACATGGTCCAAATGACCCAAAAACCCGCATACCGCAGTACAATTGACCCAAAAATACAAAAAATAATATCATTTGTGCTCATCTTTCTGCCTTCCGCGGTATCGTAGCACTTGCGGTGCTACGATAATGACCCATCCTAACCGCCTGCCAACAGAACCTTATCCTGAGGGATTTCTCTGTTCCTGAGAAAGTTTGTCTTCTTTCCTACAATGGAAACAAGCTCTACTGGAAAGTCTCCTTTCACCTCCACCTAATCATATCAAATATATATTCAAAACATAATGGGCATCATGTATACCTATCAACATGAAATCATATATATACCAACATGCTAACAAGGATCATATGTCAATATCCAAATAGTCTAAGCAAAAATATATCATATCATATGCATTGTCATCTAATGTAAAACAAAATCATCTACTCTACAATTTACCTGTATCATATTGCAATCAATTTATATGCCTAGGATCATGCATGTACTTTTTTAACAAAGAGACATGAAACACATTGTGCACTTTTATGCTAGGAGGCAAAGCTAGTTCATAAGCATCTGGTCCTATCTTTCCAAAATCTCAAAGGGACCGCAATATCTAGCTGCAAGTTTAGAACAATTCCCCAAGTTTAAAGTACTCTTTTTTTTGTTTCACTTTCAAAAACACATGATCCCCAACCTGAAAATTTATGTCAATCCTATTCTGATCTCCATAAATTTTATGTCTATCCTATGTTGTTTTCAAATTCTCTTTACTCCTGACCATCTAATCTTCCATTTCCTTTAATAACTATGGCCCAATGATAACAATGTGTGTTGGATTGTCCCACCTAATACGTTTGTTGAATTTTCTTCCATACATTGCTTCAAAAGGACTTACTTTCAAAAAAGAGTGATAACCATTGTTATAAGAAAATTCCACAATATGCAAATAATTATCCTATTTAGTAGGATGATCCATTAAATACATTCTTGTGATGTCTTCAGTAACCTGATTAACCCTTTCTATCTATCCATTTTTCTGAGGATGATGTGAAGTAATCATATTCAAATCTGTTCCAAAACCTTTAAACAAACCTTTCCAAAAATGACCTATGAATTTTGAATCCCTATCTGACACAATTGCTTTTGGAATACCATGCAATCTAGCTACCTCTTTCATATAAATATCAACTATTTCAATTGCTTTGTGTGTAGTATTAATTGGTATAAAGTGAGTTGATTTAGTTAATTTGTCTACCTCTACCATAATAACATCATGTTGTGACCTTGTTTTTAGGTAATTTCGTGATAAAATCCATAGTGACTACATCCCATTTCCATTATGGTATCTAAAAAGGTTTTAACAAACCTGTAGGGTGTCTATGTTCAAATTTTACTTTTTAACATTGTAAGCATCTAGCTATGTAACTTGCAATTTCCTTTTTCATTCCTGGCCAGTAATAACCCTTCTTAATTGTCTCTACTGTCTTTTCATAACCATAGTGACCTACATATGGTACAACTTGCATTTTTTTTAAACCAATTTCTTTACATTTTCTGAGTTAGGAATGTAGACCATGTTTGTATACTTAAGTAATACATCTTCCAGTTTATAATGTTCAAACTTATGTTTTGTTTCCTATTGCTACAAACCTGCTTTTACCTATTGAAAGAATTCATCTGTACCATTTGCCTCTTTTATTCTATCCTTTAAATCTGAAGTGCTAGTACTGATAGCTACGTGCATCACATGCATTTTGCTACTGAGTGCATTGACCACTTTATTTTCTTTTCCTTTTATATGTTTAATGTCAAAATCGTATTCACATAGTAGTTCCATCCATCTTCTTTGTCTTTCATTTAGATTAGTTTGTTCAAACAAGTATTAGTCCATGGTGATCAGTTCTTAATTCAAATTTATTTCCCATTAAGTAGTGTCTCCATATCCTTAAAGCATGTACTAATCCTGCTAATTCCATGTCATGTGTAGCATAATTTTTTTCATGTTCCTTTAAATTCCTAGACTCATAACAAATAAATTGTCCATTCTGAGTTAACACACCACCTATACCCTGCTGACATGCATCTATACATACCACAAAATTTTCATCTCGATTCACAATTTTCAAAACCGGTGCACTAGTAAGCATCTCTTTAAGCTTCTAAAACCTTGTTTCACATGTAGATGTCCAATCAAACTTTATATCTTTATTTTGAAAAGAAGTTATCGGATGTGCAATCTTTGAAAATCCTTCTATAAACCTATGATAGTAACCTGCTAATCCCATAAAATATCTAACCTCTGACGCATTCTTAGGTGTTTGCCAATTCATAATTGCTTCTATATTTTTGGGATCAACTGAGATTCCCTCTTCTGATACAATGCGTCCTAAGTAGTGAATATTGTTCTGATAAAAAGAGCACTTACTTAACTTAGCAGAAAGTTGATTCTCTTTGAGTACCTGCATTACTAGTCTCAAGTGTTGTTCATGTTCTTTCTTTGTCTCAGAGTAAACTAGTATGTCATCCAAGAAAACAATCACAAACTTTTCCAAATATTTTCGAAAAATCCCATTCATCAAGAACATAAAGGTCGCTGGTGCATTTGTCAAACCAAATGGAACAACTGTAAACTCATGGTGACCATATCTTATTCTAAAAGTTGTCTTACTGATGTCCTCTTCCTTAATTTTGACATGATGATAACCCGAGCTAAGATCTATCTTTGAAAACATTGTGGAACCCCTTAACTGATCAAATAACTCATCAATTTTCGGTAAAGGATACTTTTTCTTGATATCTTATTTATTTAACTGCCGTAATCTATGCAAAGTATCAAGGTACCATCTTTCTTTCTTACAAACAAAACCGGCGCTCCCCAAGGTGATACACTAGGTTTGATATAATCCTTCTTTAATAATTCCTCTAACTACATCTGTAACTCTTTCAACTCAGGTGTACTCATCCTATAAGGGACTTTAGATGAAGGAACTGTACTAGGCACTAGATCAATAGTAAAGTCTATATCTCTTCTGATGCATTACAATATCTCTTGAAATACATCTGCAAATTCCTGTAATACCGGGTATTCGTGTAACTAAGGTTCATTTTCCTTAGATTATTCTATGTGAGCTGCATAAATCTAACACCCTTTTCTAAAACACTCCTTTAACTATAAGGCTGTGAGTTGTATTCCTTTCATTGTTACTATGTTTCTTTCCTTATCTAGACATGTGTAAGTCATATTGTAACAATCCAAGATAGCTCGGTGTGTAGTCAACTAGTCCATACCAATTAAAACATTATAATAGCCTAAGGGGATAACATTCAAATATTCTAAAGTCTTTAATCCATTCATTTCCAAAGGACATTGTCTTACTATTTCTGTGAATTTTGTTTTAGTTCCAGTTCCTAATTGTACACGGCATGCTACCTCAAGGTTACTTTTCTTAAGAGAACAATTCAAAACTACACTAGGTGCAACATAACTGTCACTAGCTCCTGAATCCATTAAAATAGGTAGTTCTATTACCAATATTACGTGCCACTTCTATCATGTGAGACTGATGATCTACATGCCTACCTTCCAAAGCTGCATAAATCATGTGAGTCTTACCAACATCACCTACTGTTGCTTCTTAAATGTTGTGAATGGTGTCTTCTTTCTTATGTGGGAAATCCCTTGCATAGTGATTCTCATTACCATTCCAACATCTAATAGGAGGTCTCTTATCTGAATCTGGATTCTTATGAAAATTTCCACTTCTATTGATAGGATGCTTGGTTCCATTCTTTCTTTGGTATTGTTTAACACTCTTCTTATCTTTCAAGTTCTTATGTTCCTTATTCTTATCCAACTTATACAAATGTTTTTCTTTCCATATTACTTCTTTAAGGGTCTTGGGCATATCATACTGAATCTTATCCTTGTAAAAAGTTGGCAATCCACTTAGAAATATTCGAATCTTAACTTTATCATCTTTTATATAGTCTACATAAGTTAACAATTAAATAAATATCTTCTCATATGCATCCATAGTTAAATTTCCCAGCTTAAGTTCCAAGAATTCTTCCATCTTATTATCATAGTATTTCTATGAAAGGTATTCTTGTTGAAAATACTTTTTAAACTTTTTCCAAGTGATATTTTCGTCATCATTATATTTCATTTTAACCAAATGTTCCCACCAAAGAGAGGATCCTCCCTACAAATGATAGATAATTATTCTTGCTTCCATGTTTGGTGAATAACTATGTAATTGGAAAAACAAATGGAGCCCTACTAACCATGTTTTTGCTTCTTCACCTTGTTTAACTTCACCATCAAAGGTTGGAGGTTTAATATTTATTTATTCTCCCATCAACTAATCATTTTCATACCTTCTCCTTCTACTATTACGGTTATCTGAAAACCTGTCTGGACTAATCTCAGGATTTCTAGCTCTTTTTCTCAAGGGAGGTGTACGGTAACTCTTTGGTGGAAAGTGCATCCTAGAGTAAGTTTTCATGCTTTTCCTTTCTTACTTGTCTTGGTTAGTCTTTAAGGATATTAGTTATTTCATGATCTGTTCTTGAAGGTGATTGCTCCTTTCATTACATTTATTAAATGAGTCTTCCAATTCGAGGGATAAAATACTCCTCCTTCCTACATAGTCCTCTTCACGGCCATAAGGGGTTATCTGTCTATCTTTCATCCTCAACTGTTTTTATTTGCAGAGTATTCTTGGGTTAAATTATTTATTGTGAGATGCAACGTGTTCATTCTAAGTTTTGTTAACATTCCATTATCAAATTTCTTTGTTTTCTCAAATAATAATTAATTTTTTAGTTAAGAAGAAACAAAGGATACTATACTAGTCTTCAATTTTTGAAATAAATAACTAAGCAAAAGACATAAAACGATATAATTATTTTCAAACATATTCTAAAACTTCAAAATAACAAATAATTTTTTCGTATTTCACAAATATAGAGACACTTTCATAATTAACTTTCATATAGGCAAGATTTAACTATTTTTCAAACAAGCATATTTAAAGCGACCAATAGGCCCAACAGCCGCAGTGTTGCAACCGCAGCTATGATACCACCTATGATGTACCCTGGGGATATCAGAGTGTCTAAGGTACATATAATTATCTCTATGAGGATAATTACTTGATTTTTAGTGCAGCGGATAAAACATAAACATTTAATTTCTATTTTTCCAAAATTAATTGCGACACAAAATCCAATAATTAACAATAATTTAATTGAAATTCATTAACACCTCCAACATTTGATCTAACAGATGGAAAGGCATTAACATCATATAGCACCATCAAACCTTCAATCCAATCCATATCATAGATGATAACCACTTCTAAAAGCTAATTATTCTTAATCACAGTTAACTGATGATTAAGGTGTTAACTACGACACTTATTGTGTAAATGACAACACTTATCACAAATTCAATTGTTTAAAAAATAACCATCAATTATCAATCCAAATGGCTTAATAACATATAATTACATGTAAATAAGGCCTAATTACAATAATTAATCATAATAATTACGAAAGATAATCCACAAGACTAGTTAACTAGTTTTCCAATATAGTCTTGCACAAAATCAACTTGTAATCATGCCATTAAACCCAAAAGAAATACTACAGGAATTAAAAACATATTTAAGCATGCACCTACATCCAATTAAAGGTTTATGTGCAGATCATTCCAATTGCACATAAGGTGATCTTTTCCATCAATTCCAATGAAACTAGTTAACATTCACCTCAAGGAATTGATTCTAAATAACTGAACCAAAATGAAATGAATCCATAAGTAAAGGACAACACCTAATAATTAGCCACTTAAGGCACAATAAAATGTTAAAAACAGAGCACATGGATGTAGCATTCTTTTTTACGAGAAAAGAGATTTCAATCCACAACTAGTTATCAATTTTCACTCCAATGTACCTAGTTTTCAATTTAACTTTAAAATGCCAAATAAAGAGAAGTATATGAATAGTGTATCTCATGGAAAACATATCAAGCATCAACTACATTCATATGTATGTAGCTTTCCTCCCATATACATTCCATTAAATAGTTCACAAAACTAGTTAATTCTACTCTTCCAAATTGACTAGTCATTCTAGGAATTGCTAGAATAAATAAATCCACTACTCATATAATCATTCAAATTCCATTCCAAATCTAAATAACATGTTTTATCAGTCATAACAAAGGTATATATCATTCTAACATTTCATCAAACACTTTATATGCAAATTCACAAATCTACTCAAAACAATTCCATTAAAGGAGCTAGAAATTGTAAATTGATCTAGAATTTCGGTAGACATTTCCCAAACACTATCAAGAAGATTTCCCCTCAACTTATCACAAAAATTTCAAGTGTATTTATCTTACATAATCATAAAAGAAATACTTGGGCATTTTTACAAACACTTCATTTGCCAAGTCTCCAACTATGCAAAACAATCCAATTGAAGAACTAGTTTTCGAATAAAAGGTAGAAGCATCAAAGAGAAGTGTCTTAAACAATTTCAAGGCTACTATACCATCAAAATACAGATTATATAATGAACAGGGGTATAAATATAATTTCTGTAATAGATGTTCCAAAGAATCATTTCCTCAAAAAATTGTGCAAAAAATCCCAAAAACCAATTTCCAATTCCTTCACAAAATTTACTTGCATAAATAGATTGAATTCCATGAGAAATTTATTCCACAAATAGCTCATACATTTCATCAAACATTTCATGTGCATCCATAAATAAATCATATTAGAGCCAAATAATTTAAATAAACATGAGATAAAGCACTTAGCGTTTCCAAATACGCAACCAGAATAGACAATGCCACGTTCCACCCAATCGTAGAAACAACGTAAGCCCAAACTCACTTTGCAATGGTCACCCCCAAAACAGAATCATGATACCACAAGCAAGAGCGCACTCAACCACAACCCAATGGAAAGCATGGTCTCTACTTACACTCTAGGTCAATTCCAGTGGCTCCAGGACAAGAGTCCAACCACAACCCAATGGAAAGTACCACTTCCAATCCAGGGAGATTCTAGTGGCTCGAGGACAAACTCAAATCGAAGGAAGTGGACCTCACCCATGCTACAAAACCAGGATCTCCAAAGGCAATACACAGATCTGTCCAACCTCAAATCCAATAGAAGTGGACGTCACACTTGCTCCCAATCCAGGAGAGGAAATTCTAGGACATACACTAGTGACTCTAGAGTAACTCAGCTTGGGCACAGGCTCCCCAAGGGTGCAATGACCAGCAAGGATCTCATGCCAAGAGCAACAAAATCGAACCACAAGTGCCAAACACAAGCATAAGATCAAAAGCATGAACCAACACACAAGTGTGACTAGCCAACACAAGGAAATTGAATTCCTTCATGATCAATTCGAATTGGGAGAGAGAGGGACACAAGCAGCAGATTTACATTCCCGGAATAGTAAACTAGAGTTACACATCATGTGGCTACACTAAGAGACACACTAATCCAACTCATGAGGGCGCACTAGGTGAGAGAGGGACTCCAATCCTCAAATAGAAAAAATAATCTCATGGTAAATAAAACCAGGGAGTGACATAACACATCAGGTTGCATAACCAAGAGGGTCCATAAAGTACATAAGAAGGTTGTACAACATCAACATAAGCTCAACACACATAGGTAAACACTTTTCCACAACCCCTTGCTCGTAACATTGTGGTTCCTCATACTCTATTTCGTGGCATCGGTCGACACAATTTGAGAAGATTTTCCAGCCCTCTCGAACCAGGGAGAAAAACTCGTTGACTCCATCAGTGTAGCGTGCGTGCGGCCTAGAACATCTAAGGGAATCACAGACCTGTTATTGCCTCAAACTTCGGTTGTTTTTATTTTATTAATTATTTTATAATTTCAACATAATAAAAATAATAATAATGTGCAAACCATAGTCCAGGAACCTTGTGCCACTATGTCCAACATACCAACAATAATAATATGTCCAGGGGCTAAACGAGATGGTATTACAACAACTCCATTTGTCTGTGGAGTGTAAGGAATGGTATGTTGCAGCACTATGCCACTTGTGGAGAATAGCTTATGTACATATTTATTGGCATACTCTCCACCATTATGTGTGCAGAGGATCTTGATACCATTTCCATATTGTTTCTCTGCAAGAGCTTTAAATCTTGAAGACAAGCAAATACATCATCTTTGTATTTTAAGAAGTAGACACATGTGTATCTAGAGAAATCATCAATGAAGACTAGTACATATCTTTCTTTATTCATAGAGAGGTGAGGAAAATGCCATGTAATATCACTCTACACTAATTTAAGAATAGATATAGCTCTTTTAGCTTTTCGTTTCTCAAATATCTCTTTAGGGTGCTTACCAAGCGCACATCCTAGATAGACTCCATCTAAGAAGGAGATAGGTGGCAATCCCACTACCATGTCTTCCTTGCTTAATTGTTGCAATTATCACTACTACAAAATGAGAGATAAGTGACCAAAAAAAATGACAAAACATTACATATAAACTACCACATTTGAGTTGGCAACCAGTGGTAGCAAATATCCAATACCTTATCACCCGACAAAAAATGTGGTCGTATTTAGTTTGGTCATTTATAGCTTGAATTGTCTTGTAGTCATATATTTGGTAGTTTGTAGTTTGTCTTGTAGTCATATATTTGGTCGTATATTTGGGTATTAATTTTCACAATTAATAACCAAATATATGACTACAATACAACCAATAAATGACCAAGCTAAATATGACCATTTCTTTGGTTGTGTGATAAGATACTAGAAATTTGCTACCAAAGTTTATATTTAGTTGTTTATATACAAATTTTCGTCATTTTTTTTGTCACTTAATTCTCATTTTAGTAGTAGTCATTTATCTATTTTTAGTAGAAATATATGATCATTTTCCGTGAAGAATGAACATCTTATATTTATTTCAAATATTTATTTGTTTGAAGTAGAAACATATGATCATAAAAATATTTTATAACTAGAGGTTAAAAAACAGCACTGCACGATATACCTTAAAACATTCTCTCCAAACATACAATACTATTAAATGTTAATCACCTATCACTTTTTAAAAATCAATAAACAAATGAACACAAAATCTATTATTAAACCCTAATCATGTAGGGTTTTCTATACTAAATCATTGGCCAAATAGTATTTTTTGAGTAGACAGGTGAAAACGAAAAGTGATGGAGTATTCCAATAGTCCCTCTTGGAACATGAATCCAAGTGTCATATCTCTATGTATTTATATGTGGTTTATGATAATCAAATGCATTCAGTGTGGAGTTATACCAGGCCTGTCAACAGAGACAATTATGACACATAGAAAATTCACGCTAGTAAATTCAACGAGACTGCCTCAAAATGTATTCATATGCACAATCATATTTGAAAATCTAGACGTTGGAAACATCATTTTGGACAAAAGTGCCTAGAATTTCGAGTTGCGCATTGACATTAGATGGCAATGGGTATGAGACTCACAGCCGAATGGAGATCTCAGATATTACATCTTACAACAGTCACACCCCAGTGAGAAATGCAAGCATTCGAAACTGTCATAGTGCAACTAACCAATCATATAGCTTCTTGCTAATGCAACTATCACAACATTTTATGTCTTTAATTATGATGTTGAGTAGCTCTATCCTATATGTTCTCCCATAACAGCTCCACTCTGTCATGATTCATGATCACCTATTAGTGATGAGCAGTAATATATAGACATCATTTTTTCTAGCAAAAAAATAGAGATCTGCATATTTGCTAATCTAACAAAACTTATGGAAGTAGTATGCACTACTATTATGATAGAAAATAGGCCAAATCATAATGTCATAATAACATAAGATGAAAAAAAAAAGATAAGTACACAAGATATGCATAGGCTGGAAGCCTTGTAATCATCCAATAATGACCATTGTAGTAAGTTTACATTGTTACTCTGGCTCTCCCTCATGCTCAATCACTAAGCTAAAGGAGTACAAATACAAGAATGCACATCAATTAACAAGTCAAAGGTGCCTACTTGGGTCTACAACATGGCCTATGATAGCCCACATGTAATACAATAAAATATAATTAAATAGAAATGTGCCACTAATATTTCCATGCTTCCATACTCGGCACTTGAAGGGGCTTCATAGCTGAAAAGTGTGTATAGTGGTATATTGAATCTGCACTCAATAGTGTCTTTACGCATTCCTTTGGGAATCAACTTAATGAGACCTGCATTAAATTTATTCCCCATGGAGTCAATGACTAAATCTTCTTGACACATCTAGAAAAGATCATCTCCAATTATGGGCTAAAGAGCCCAATGATATTGACAAAGCATCCCATCCATGCCCAGAGAATTACCATTTGGCATATCATTTACCAGAATTTAACTCTAAAACTTTGCAAATTGCAACTCTGAAACAAAGTAATGACAAGAAGAGTTTCTTCATAGACAAAAAGTGAAGCAGAACATTTTCTTCTAATATAGTTGGCATATCTTTAAAATATATACATTAAGAAATAATGTTTAAGAAGATCATACAGTTTACTATCAGTCTGCGAATTCTGGAAAGCAGAGTGGTTTTATGAGCTTATTATGTAAAAGCTTGTTTAATATTTTACAAAAACTTTGTTGATTGGGGCATTTGCTCCGTTTTTATTTTTTCTTAAATTGATCAAAACTAGCTATTTGGCAAGAGGCGACTTGTAGAAATTAATTTTTCTTGAAGCTAAAATAAGGTTGGGGTATGTCTTTAACTCTATTTCCAAGGTTAGGGTATGCTTTTGGACTCTTCAGCCTTGAGTGTGACAGTTTGACAGTCTCAAAATGAAATATCTTGGAAATTCAAATGTCTCCATGTGCTCATGAGCTCAAAACTGATAACGAATATCGTGATGTGGCTTGAAAAGATGTGTCACAATAATTTGTTATCCAACAACTAGCCAAATGATTTTGGTGACACTCGAGGCTACCATATACAATAGGGATATTGATGTGAGCACTTGCAATGGCCACAATAATATAATAACATAATAAGAAGGAGCCTCTCTTCACTCAGAGGTATCAAGAAAGTCTCTTCTTCTCTCATGAAAATAATAAAAAGAAACAGTATCACTTATCTTATAATTTTGTAATTCCCACTTATTTCTTGAATCTTAATGAATAGGTGCATCGTGCTCTCTTTTCTTGTCCATTCCAGTCTGCATTCTAATTTATCTAGTAGCATGATGTCCTTGATAAATTGTTGTATCATATTCAGCTTCTTTTCAATTTCTGGAGAGATCCCAAACAAGTATAATTCAATCCATGAAAGTAATGAATACCTAGGTGACGTGTAATTGTTCATGCAAGATGGAGAACACACATACGCATGCACAAACTTGAAATTATTATTAGATGACTACTACTAGTGTCCACAGTCAGATGTCATATGTTTCTTCAAGCAATCATTCCTGGTTTACAAGTCATATAAAGTCCATGTATGTATTTATTTTACTAATAGGTTCATTTTGGATGAGAAATTTTGTGCAATCAAAGTAATAATTGCCGCCAAAAGCTATTGAAGGGCCTACAGGTATAGTTGGGGTGTATTTTTAAATTTTTTTGTACATAATAATATTAACAAGTGATACCAGAAAAAATTGCCATCAAATGGCAGAAAATGGCATCTCTAACAACAAATACTATCAACTTCCGTTCTCAAGGAACAATATCAAGTGCTCCAACTTTTGAAACCAGTTTGGAAGGCAAAGTGACAAAAGAAGTCCTTGAGGCACTTTCCTTCTTGGCTAAAGAAAACTGAGGTGGAGCTCTGAATCGTCCTTTATGGAAAACCCTTGTTGAAACACCTTGCAGATTGGAACCATTAATTATGTGTTTAGATGTTGGTATTCCACCATTTCAACAAAAGCAAAGTAAAGTTCTCTCTGCACTATGCCAAGACTAGCCTGTAATTTTTGGGGATATGGTTACAAGCACACCAAAATGTGTTACTGTATTGGGTGATCATATTATACTTTCTTCTAGTTTGGAAGTCAAAGTGAGAGGAACGTCTCTTCTCATTTGTGCTACCAAGGAGCATAGACAGAAAACACTGGAAGATCTTAATGAATCAGGAATCTTTGTTGACCTTATTGACTCTCTTATTGATATGTTAAATCAAGGTATAGACATCAATGGTTCTGGATTCAGTAAAGTTGAGGAAATTAGAGAGTGCAGTAGTCAAGAAATCCGCATGGAATTGAATGGACAAGTTGAGGGAGGGAAGCCATTCTCAGAGCTTGATCCTGCTTCTAACTTGGGAGGAATAATTTCATTGTGATCGCTATCCATAGTTGCTTCTCATCATAGTAAATGCAAAATTGCCATCATGGAAGCAGGTGCGATTGAAGTCTTAATTGGAAGCATGTGCAATTGAAGTATTAAATTGAATAATGTATATCCAATATAGAATTCCCCGTCCTCCATAGATGATATTGCATTGGGAACCGGGAATTCTATATTGGATATACATGTCAATTTTTTTTGTTTTAGCCCTGTCAGGGTTATAAGGTATCCATGTGCTTTTTCTTGTCTAGTAAACCAGAAGCCAGATCGAGGTGAAACCCCCACTTATAGTCTGTATTCTCCTCCAAAATGTATCTTTCTGATACCATACTCAAATGGAGCTGGCTTAAGAGAGTTCGCTCACCCTCCTTAATTTGACTATGAATGCGATGACAAACCAGACCATGCTTAATGCCGAAAATCAAGTGTGCATTTTTTTAGGTAAATTTCTACATGAGATACCAGTTAGCGAAAGACTGAGGTAAGGAGTGACACTTACCAAGACCTGTGAAGATCGATGAAATGAAAGAATATGACCGAGATAGCTTGGAAACCCATCATGATCCATCAACGATTGCTTCAACAAACACGAACCTGCCTTGCCTAGACAATGAAACACGAACCTCATAAGAAACCAGAATCTTATGAGGAGTCCGGGTAATATTAATCATTGGACAAAACCCTAGATTACGCACTATTGAAACTAAATCTAAATTAGGGAAACAAAAAATATATAAAATACCAAGATGAAGAAAGACTTACAATCATGCAGTGCTGAAGTGTACTCAAATAAATCTGAATCAATCGAAATCCCATGGCCTATGCCATTGCAAACCCTCCCTCTCTAAATTGGTCATTTATCTTAGTGGTTTTTAGTTGGCTCACTTAAATTCTGGTCGTTTATCCGTTGAAAAAATTGTGGAGTCAACAAATTTTGGTCTCCTAGTTACTTATCTTTCATTTTGTACTAGTGTATGGGTAGTTAAGATGCCCAAATATCTCATCCATAACTTACTAACATCATTAAAATACCTTAACAAAACTAAAGCATGAGATTTAGGAAAAAACTTGGAAAGACATACAAGTTGTTTTTGTAATCAACTTTTCCAAGTGCAATCTTAGAACCATCAACTGAATTTGAAATGATAATTTAGTTTTTGGTGAAGATAAATTGCTTACCATGGACCAAGTGAGTGATTTGGTAGATGGAAAGAATATTTTTGGATAAAGAAGGTACAAAGAAAACATCTTGAAACATCCCATCTTCTTGTAAAATACCACCTTTTCCACATACCTTGATTGGAGTATTATCTCCCATGAGTACTTCTTGGGCAAAGGATGGTTGCAAGGAGGTGAATATGTCCTTGGATGAAGCCATATGATTTGAAGCTCCGGAATCTAGGATCCAATAGGCTGATTTTGAAGTTGAAGTTGTTATAAGTGCATGTCCCCTTTCACGAGGAAGCCTTAGCTTGCGCAATTTGTCTTCATTTTCTTCAAAGAATCTCTTGTACCTACAATTTTCTTCTTCATGAGGTCCCTTTTTGTAGTAGGGACACAAGGGAATCTCTTCCTGAGTCTTCCCTTCTTTCGAGGCAGTCTTGTCATAAGAGAACATTGATTTTTGTTATGTCATGCCTTTGTATGAAGACTTATGTTAAGTAGCTTTCTTCGTGTCCTCATTTGCTGCAAGTGCATGAGTATTTGAGGACCTTTGTAGGCCCATATGAGAAGTCTTATCCTGCTCCTGAATAAGAGAGGCAATAAATACATCTAGAGAAGCCATGGTGAAAGATGCTCCACGTGCTAATCTAGTAGAGTGAAATGAAGAAACAAAAGTATTGAATTCATGACCCAATTTAGAGAGATAGAGAGTACCATTTGAGTGGCTTCTTTATTGATGTTACACATCTTGATATGCAAGAGGATAGATCTAAAATTTGTAAAGAATTATTGTACAAATTCGAACTCACTTGGACTCAGATTCATTAGCTCTACCTCCAAAACATGATCCCTCATCCCAATTTATGTACTTAAGAGGTTTGATAGGGTGGTACATATTTCTTTGGGGGTGTTCTTGTCTTGAATATGGTAAAGTATATCAAGAGACATACAATAACACAGAATCCCATGAGATTCATCCATTTGGTTAAGATACTTGGACTTTTCAACAAGAGACATCAGTTCCAACTCATTTCCCATGGTTATTCGGTACAATCCCTTCATTCTTAAGAGCATCTACACTCTCGGATTCCATTCAAAATAATTCAAGCGGGTTAGAATCTGATTAGAAGGTATATCCATGGCAGGAAAAATCCTCTTTGATGGCTGCAAAGCCTTTTTTAATGGCTACAAAAAAAACTTGCTTCCTTGGTGTACTAAAGGAGCCTTCTTCCATCTGAAAAAGTGGTGGTTTTCAAAAGCCTTATTTAGTGGTTGAAAATGGCCTTATTTGGTGGATACAAAAGCCTTTTTTGGTAGTTGAAAAATCTTATTTGGTGGATGCAAAATCCTCCTTGGTGGCTTCAAAGTCCCTTGTCAACCTACAAAAGCTTGAAAAAATAATACTAGCAGACTAGCTAGTTTAGCACCCACTATGCTCTAATACCATATAATATTTGAGCATACAAAGATCTAGATGCATAATCTAACAAGATATGAATATCAAATCAAGTATAAATAGTTGTGAAATAATATAACATAAATCATTACACAAACCTTGAAGCGAAGAAAGACAATGATTAATTATCAGAGTGACTGAATGAATGAAAGAGGTTACAATATATAGAGAAACAATTCAAATTAGGTCAAGGAGCAACTCGAATAGTAAATGACATTCAAATAGGGTTCATGTGATGCAGGAGCATCAGGGCTTAGGAAAAACAATTGAAGTTGATCGACATAAGAAGTTCGACTAGGGGGATTTCCGACGACCACTAGTGCTAAAGAGATTGTCAGTCGAAGCCAATTAGTTGAGCAGGAAGTTGTTGAAGTATGGACGATGGAAATAAAGGTCAAAATCGACACGAGCAAAGATTGAAGGAGTCGAGAGATCGACAAGGTTGAACATCGACACCGACGGAAGCGGTAGAGGCCAAGTGAGGAGGATGGGGCATACTAGCAGTCGTAGAGACTAAGTGAAGCTGACAAGATAACTTGAAGGACTGAGAGAGCATAGGATGGTCGACAGTTCGACGAGGACAGTGATAGGACCGACTAGTGTAGCAAAGTCATAGGTGAAAGATTCAAGGAAATAGCTCCTGGAGGTTGTTGAGGAAGTTATGGAAGTGAAGAAGGTGGTTGGAACCAGACGAGGTGCCCCCATAGGAGGAGGTTGTGCAGCACGGTCAGGGACGCTGACAACTACAAGATACGTCGGGCCAGAGGCAGAGCGGAAGACAAATTAATGACGTATTGGGGAAGGGAGTGGACATCGGGAGCAACAGCCAAGATGAGTAGAAGACCAGTGTGCGAAGGCACAGAAGAGGGATCCGCGAGTGGAGAAATCGCTCATCACTCATCGCTCATTCATTCTTGCATTCAATAGAGAAATGAGAGGAGGGGAGGATCACACATAGAGAGAAACACACCATTTACTTCTTTATATTGTAACAGGATAAGGCCGACTAGTTAATAGATTTCATTTAACTTTGTAAGTCGATCCAGTTTAATAGAAGAATCCAACTTCTTGGCGTTCCAGTTCACATCTAGTCTTTGTGAGCAATTTGTGTGTTTGTGTGTTATTGTTAAGCAAGAGGTTTCAACCAGGACCCCCCCTTTGCACCAAGTGGTATCAAAACAACAATATCCTAAAGATAGGAGAGATACTGATACCGGATTGCATAGTGTCAATTGGTTTCGAGCGACAAAATCCTGAGAACAAGAAGAGCCTGGGAGTGCGTAGACAGCTCCAACTGTGGTTGTGTAGATTTGTGCATGAGAGTCCGGTTGTGATTGGATGAGTGAAGATCCACAGTTGAGAATGGATCAAAGAGGTATAAATGTCTGACGTGTAGGAAGAAGAGTGCAAGGCGCGGGAGTGACAGTTGATCGTGAAATGTTCAACGAGTGCATGCGAACAATAAGAAGTTTGACTAGTGAGGTCACAGCGATCAAATAAATCCATAGACGTGGATGCATTCCCGGCACACTTGACCATAGTGACGAAGAATTCGAGGAAGTGGAAGCTCGGGAAGTAGTGGAAGAATAACCAGAGGATAAACTGATCAAGCTACTATCAAATATGAGAGGTAGAACAAACATAGATGTGCGTACCTACTTAGGCAGTTTGGATCCAGAAGAATTGATCAACCGGTTGAGAGAGATGGATAATTACTTTGACATAGAGTAGATATAGGATCCTATACAGGTTAAAAATGCATGTCCGAGGTTGAAGGGTCATGCCTCATTGTGGTGGGACAATGTACAGGATGATAGGGTCAAGAAAGGAAAGGAGAAAATCAAGTCTTGGGACAGAATGGTTTCCAAGCTGAAAGGGATGTTCCTTCCTAGTGACTATGTCATTTTCTTGTTCAGGAAGTTACAAAACTTTTGACAGAAAGAGATGACCGTGAAGAAATACACGGAAGAGTTATATAGACTGTCGATAAGATTTGGTCAAACCGATGAAGGAGAAGAAGCTGTCACAAGATATGTGAATGGCTTGAAATATGCTATATAGGATGAGTTGAGCTTTTCGAGGTTCAAAGTTGTTGGTGAAGCCTACCAGTTAGCTTTGATGGAAAAAGAAAAATTGTCGAGAAGAACTGCATCGACTAGAGGGAGGATGACTGGTCTAGGTGCGAAGATTGTTTCCGTGAAGGGACAAATTAGCGGAACCAGGAAAGAAGTTTTCAAACATGACCGACATGTGGAAGGGACATCGACTAGAGAGAAAGCACAAGGAAACCAACGGGAAGGTCGAGAGACCCGCAGTCAGGGTGCATTTGGTCGAAACGGTCCAGTAGAGAAGAAATGAGCTAACAAACCAGCTGTAGTCTGTTATAAGTGTCACGGAGTGGGACACAAAGCTTATGAATGCTGGGAGAATCTACACATGGAAGAGGATTCGAAACCCAAACGTCGAAGAGATGACCAAGGTGAGGAGAAGATGCATTCGACATCCGACAGTGGCGAAGATGGCAGGGAAAATTTTTGAAACATGAAGGCCAAGAGAACATGGTCTAGGAAAACTAGCGTGAAGAGAAGGAGATGGCACAACGAAAGGATATATTTCAGACCAAAGTGTTGATCGGCGATAAATATTTCAAGACCATTGTCGATGGTGGCAGTACAGAGAATTTAGTGTCGATGGAGGTTATCGAAAAGTTGGGTTTGAGATGTCAACAACACCCAAATCCATACAAGATATCATGGTTACAAAAAGGACATCATGTGAAGGTAACCAAACAGTGCCTAATTAAATTTAAGGTTGGGAAACTTGAAGATGGTGTACTATGCGACATAATCTCAATGGACTCTTGTCATCTGTTTTCAGGGAGACCATGGAAATATGATCAGAAGATAATCTATGATGGTCGAACCAACAAAGTCACAGTGTGAAAAATGGCACGCGGAGGATGCTGAAGCCGAAGCAGAAGGATCGAGCCGACTACAAATAGGGAGAAAGAAAATATTGGGAGAAGCAAGTGCTGATGTACTCAGTGAAGGAATTCCTATCAGAGTAATAGAATCAATCAGGATGTTTCGCCATCATTCTGAAAGGACTAAGTATCGAAAGGTCGATGATGGATAGAATTTTGGTCGAAGTTGAAGAGATGCTTGATGATTTTTGGAGCATAATAGTCGACGAGGAACCGATGGGATTTCCACCGATGAGAAGAATATCCCATCGGGTTGAATTGATTCCAGGATCGAGTTTTCCAAACAAGGAACCACATAGAATGACTCTAACAGAGGGTCAGGAACTCAATCGACAAGTCTAGGAGTTGTTGGACAGAGGATTGATCAAAGAGAGTTTGAGCCTGTGTGCGGTACCAACTGCACTAGAATAAAAAAAGGGTGGAGAATGGAGGGTGTGTAAAAACTCCAGATATATCAACAAAATCACGATCAAGTACAGGTTTCCATTGCCAAGGATGGACGACTTGATGGATTTTTTGAGTGGAGCGAGATACTTCACCAAAATCGACCTGAAGAGTGGGTGTCACGAGATCTGGGTCAGAGAAGGTGATGAATGGAATACAGCCTTCAAGAAAAAGGAAGGACCATATGAGTGGTTATTCATGCCCTTCGGATTGACTAATGCACCCAGTACTTTCATGCGGTTGATGAACGAAGTACTAAAACCATTCTTGGGAAAGTTTGCCAGAGTATACCTCAACAACATCTTGATATTTAGTCGAACCAAAGCCGAACATTTCGAGCACAGTCGACAAGTATTGCGGAAGCTGCAGAAAGAGAAGCTGATGGTGAACCTGCAGAAGTGTTTCTTAATGAAGGAAGAACTGGTGTACTTGGGATTTGTAATCTCGGGTAAAGGGTTAGTGATGGACCCAAAGAAGGTGAAGGCTATATTGGAGTGGCCAGAACCGACAAGCACGACAGGAGTGCGAAGTTTCCATGGACTTGCTAGTTTTTACCGGAATTTCATCAGAAGATTCAGTCGAATATGTGCACCATTGATAGAGTGCATTAAGAAAGGGGAGTTTAAGTGGATGGAAGCTGCCCAGAAATCCTTCGACAAGTTGAAGTAGAAGGTGAATGAGAGCCCAACGTTAGCACTCCCATATTTTGACAAAGTTTTCTAAGTCGATTCCAACGCGAGTGGAATGGAAATTGGCATAGTGTTGAGCCATAAGGGCCGACCAATTGCATTCTTCAGTGAAAATTTAGATGACGCGAAGCATAAATATTCGGTCTATGACCAGGATTTCTATTGTATTGTCCAAGCATTGAAGAAGTGGATGCATTATTTGTTTCCCAAGGAATTTGTGTTATACACAGATCACCAAGCACTCAGGTACTTGAATACTCAGTCGAAGTTGAATTAGCGGCACACGAAATGGGTTGAATTCTTAAAGGGATATACATTCATGTTAAGACATAAGTCGGGAAAGTCGAACAAAGTTATCGACGCGCTGATTTGAAGAGTTGCATTGCTGAACACGATAACAGTTCAAGCGACATGAATAGAGTCGGTGAAGACAGAGTATGAGACCGACAAGGATTTTGCGAAAGCATGGAAGGCTAGTCGCGAACCATGGAGTGTCGACAAGACTCCATACTTGGATTATTTTATCCAAGAGGGATACCTATTCAAGGGACAACAGTTGTGTATTTCCAGAGGATCTGTAAGAGAGAACCTTATCCGAGAGCTGCATAGTGGTGTATTAGCAGGTCATTTTGGCATCGACAAGGCCAAGGTGTTGGTCGAAGAAAAGTATTATTGGCCAGGAATGATGACAGATGTTGGTAAGTGGGTACGACAGTGTCGAATTTGCCAATTGGAAAAGGGAAGAAGTCAGAATACGAGGCTCCATGAACCATTACCAGTTCCAAATACCCCATGGGAGAACCTAAGCATGGATTTTGTGCCGAAGACCTAGCAAGGTAACGACTCAATCTTGGTGGTAGTCGATAGATTTTCAAAGATGGCACACTTTATTCCATGTGAGAAGATAAGTGACGCAACAAGCATTGTTGTACTATTCTTCAAGGAGATAGTCGAATTGCATGGGTTGCCGAAGAGTATAACATCGGACAGAGATACCAAGTTTATGCGTCATTTTTGGAGAACCCTGTGGAAGAAACTGAACATGAAGTTGTAGTTTAGCTCGGCATACCATCCGTAGACTGATGGGAAGACCAAGGTGGTAAACAAGAGTTTGGGAAACCTTTTGAGATGTTTGACGGCCGACAGACCCAAGCAGTGGGAGAATATGTTGGCATAAGCATAATTTGCATACAAAAAATCTATGAATCGGTTGATAAGTATGATCCCATTCCAGATTGTTCAAGGTCAAATCCCACGTTGAGTGGTGGATTTGGTTGAGATATCGAGAAAAAACAGAAAGAGTGCAGAAGCGGAAACATTTGCAGATCATATGAGGGAAGTGCCTGAAGATGTACGCAAGTGCATTGAGAAGAGAAACATGGCATACAAGTTGAGAGTCGACAAGAAGAAGAGGCTACAGTCATTCTGCGAAGGACACTTAGTCTATGCGCACTTGAGAAAAGAGAGGTTCCCGATAGGAACATATAACAAGCTGAAGCTAAAGAATATTGGACCATGTAAGATCCTAAAGAAGATTTCAGACAATGCTTATGTGTTGGAGCTTCCGAGGGAATTGAACATTTCTCCTACGTTCAATGTCTCAGATATGTACAATTATGAAGAAGGTTCAACAAGCAGCAGTGTGGAATTGTCGAACATCGACTGGACATGACAAATTCCAGATCGACACAAGGAAGAGATCACCGAAGTAGTGGATGAACATGAAGTCAGACACACAAGGAGTTCGTGGAATAAAGAATATTTAGTTTGATGGAAGGATGATGAATCGAACGAGGCGACATGTATTTTATAAGAAGAATACAAGATACTGACAGAGCAGTCGAGTTCTTTTTCACTTGGGGAGTCTGATGTAGGAGCATCGGGGCCTAGGAAAAATAGTCGAAATTGATCGACAGAAGAAAGTCGACCAGGGGGATTTCCGACGACCACTGGTGCAAAAGAGATTGGCATTCGAATCCAAGTAGTTCAGTAGGAAGCTTTCAAAGTATGGTCAATGGAAGTAAAGGTCAACACCGAGAGGAGCGGAGATCGAAGGAGTCAAGATATTGACCAGATCGAACATCGATAATCACGGAAGCGGCAAAGGCAAAGCGAGGAGGACGGGGTGGACTGGCATCCATACAGACTAAGTGAAGCCGACAAGATAAGTCGAAGGACTAACATAGTAGAGGATGGTGAACAAGTCGATGAGGATAGTGATAGGACTGACTACTATAGAAAATACAGAGGTGACGGATTCAAGGCAACAACCACTGGAGGTTGTTGAAGAATTTATGGTAGTTAAGAAGGTGGTTGGAACCAGACTAGGTGTCACCATAGGAGTAGGTTGTTCAGCATGTCCAGGGGCGCTGACAACTATAGGATCCGACATGTTAGAGTCAAAGAGGCAGATCAAGTAAGGATGTCTCGGGGAATGGACTGGACCTCGAGAGCAACAGCGGAGCAGAGTAGAATACCAGTGCGAAGGCACAAAAGAGGGATCCGCGAGTGGATAAATCGCTCATCACTCATCTCTCATTCATTATTGCATTTAGAAAAGAACTGAGAAAAGGAGAGGATCACACATAGAGACAAACACACTATTTAATTTTGTATATTGTAACAGTATGAGGCCGACTAGTTAATAGATTGCATGTAACTTTGTAATTCGATCCAGTTTAATAGAAGAAGCCAAATTCTTGGCGTTCCAGTTCACATCTAGTCTTTGTGAGCAATTTGTGTGTTTGTGTGTTATTGTTAAGCGAGAGGTTCCGACTAGGTCCCCCCCTCGTGCCATCATTCCAAGTAGAGAAGGTTATTCATGCTTAACTAAGAGCAGATAATCTTGATTATCCATGCATGCACTCTTAAACTGAGTTTAACTGATTAAGAAACTCAATGATCACTTAGTTTAACTAAATAATGCATGCATGTTGCGCTACTTGACCTAATTGTGGATCTTATGAGTGCCTGGGGTAGTTGGATGTCAATTAGGACTTAGTTAGTGGATTAAATTAAGTATAACTAAGACACACTCCTTAAATCAGGGATAAAAACCCCCAAATCAGGGAATGCACCTATAACATACCTATTACTTGAAACATTTTATGTTTGAGAAAAACATTATCTTAACTTTTATTGTAAAGTTTTATATTTGGCCAAGTGGCCAAGGATGATTGTAGTGGCACAATATTATTATTCAATAAAATAAAATAGGAGACAGTCACCCAAAGAGACTGTTGAAAGAGTGTTTACTGACCCACTAGGTGGAATGGAATCCGGGGTAGAAGGCAATGGACAAGTGGCAGCATGAGGAACTCAGTAACTAGCTGTTGTTATGGGACAACTCTCTTGAATTGTGGTCAAAGTTCCATGAAATATGGGACTGGAGCTTGAGGCTCATTTATTTGGAAACTGACCACTAAAAGACCTAGGCATCTTTTTAAGCCATTGAATTTGAGTTGAGGCTCACACTTTTTCTGACGAGAAAATTTACCTTGTGGTTCTGTTGTATGCACACAAGATATTCGATGAGGGGAAGCTATGTTTTGAGTTGGATTGTAATTCTGTTTCACTTCTGTTGAGTGCAGAGTTTTACTGCTAAGTGCAAAGGTTTATTTTGAGGTGTATGCAAGTCTCCATTGATTGTTGGAAGTACAACCTGAGTGCCTTGCTTCTACATAGAGTCTTCTACTTAGTGGTTCAGTAAACAGGCTCGGGGGTCCAAAGCAGCAAGTGATATTGGTTGCTTCTTCTAGAGAAGGTTGGGAGGAACAGGCCTCTTTGGGTGTTTGTCCACCCTATCGACTTATTAGGTTCTACTTGCTATTTTATTTTCTAAATGATTATAACTTATTGCTTTTATAACTATTGATTTGTGATTATTAGCTTAATGTTGTTAGTCATCATCATTCCAACCTAAATGACTGATTTTATGAACTGTATATTATTTTTGTAAATAGTTGAAGAAGTTTTTGTGATAGAGATAGAAATAAATGCTTCACTGCATTTTTCCACACACTGTTTTTGTGCCGTACTCTAGTACAGGGAAGAGTGTTTAAAAATAGATATGAATATTGATGCACTGTAAATAGATTTGAATAAAAGATTGAATGCATGCACATAGATTAATATTAGAACTATCTACATTTTCTTTTTATTTAAATAAGCTTCTCGAGTACAAGATTCCTATTAAATAGCATCTACTTTATAAACAGTATGAAAAGGATAGAGTTCTGTAATATTTCATAGATAGTTTCATTCATAACAGTAAACCTGCATTCTTTATAAAAGAATTTGTTTTAGTATTTTAACACTAAAAACAATGCATTCATCTCTTTGTAAATCATCACAAATAAATAAAGAAAATCAATGAAAAGAAACAACGCAGTTCTTGTTTAGCAATACAACTTATTTTAGTATTGAACTATACTTACAAACTATTACAGAGAGCATTCTCTCAAATTTAAACATTGATTTCACAAACCCGAATAAGGTCAAACACATAGTTCAAGTCTTTATAAACTAACTGTGATTTATAATTACTGTAATAGAAAGTAGATTAAAACTCTTAGTACAAGTCTGTTTAAATCAAAACCGAGTCTCAACATTTCAGAAAATTTAGGTATTCAAATATCTTTTATATACTACTCGTATTATACTATACCATTACCCTACTACAATAATTATACATTAAATTAACTGAGCTAAACGAATAGAACCAAGTAAACTGTCGAATGTTCCAAGTCACAATCCCAACCTAGCTATTCAAAACTATTACGATATTTTGCACTTCATATTTGAACAAAACGAAGGTGACTCACGAGACCACCATCCAAACACTAAGGGTTATTTCCTTTGAATCAAATTTATTACAACTTCGAGGGTTTCGCCTTTAAACTTTATAGAGTCAAAACTCTCAACATCTTTTACAAACTTAATCAACACACAGAAACCATTTTTAAAATCGGGCTCATGGCCTTTGATAGCAAACAGTTGAACTATTCATACAAACCCTAACTTAAGAAAAAAAACACAACGAAGAACCCTGTTTCATTTATCAAATAGATTTTCATTTAAACATTGCCCAGAGCTCTTTTCTAAGTTTAAGAACTTAAATACTTCAACCATTTCAATACACAAAAATCGATAGCAACATATTTTGAAAACACGGTATCTCGAAAAGAAACAACACGAGGTATAGAGTTCGAAACCCCAACTTTATCCTATAAACAAAAATCGATTTTTAACAACCTGGAAGGTTTTCCTTTACTTTTCATCAAAATGCCGTGGGTTAAACCCATCAAACAACTGTATACATTTATCAATTAAATTGTTACACAATAAAATGTAGTAGAGCCAATGCAGAAGTAGGTTGAGGATTCAATCCTCCCCACACCAAAATCATGCCTTACGGCTCAAACATTACAACGGTGGAAAAATCCACAGCTAATGACAGAACCAAATACTCGGCTATACCAAACAAGGACCAGCATTTTGCAAGGATGCACCTCACGGGAAGTCACCGAGGCTTACCAGTTTTAAACTTTGTCTCCCATTGCTTAGCACATAAAAAGACAAAGTTGAGGAGTCACCTACCAATACAATATACAGTATAGTTAAATCTTGGTAAACGAAGCTCAAAACTTAAAACATTTGCAGTTGTACATTATCAACTTTCATGGAATAGCAAAAAAAGAATACAAATTACCTCTCAAAGAAAACCTTGCATCTTGAACGAACACTCCTCTAACCAGTGAGGACACTGAATCCATACAAACCATTAACGAATGTAGAAAGCCTTATCTCAGGCTTGGATCGGCTCTTAGAACTTGAATGTGACAGTTTACAAGTCACGGGTCGAGGTATCGAACCCTAGTAAGGTGCCTCCAAAACACTGCTACAAACTCAAAGAACCCATAGGCCTATCGGCCTCTCCAAAACCCCACTCAGTGAAAAATGAATGCCCAGGATTATGCCTTCATTGAGGTAAGCCCCAAGACAGTTAGGGTTATCACCACAACCAAGAAAACCACGTGAATACCTGCCACAATGGATGCCATTAGGAATTCCACCCAGAACGCTTTTAATGCACTTTATTACCATAGCTACGGCATATGTCGTGCCTTCCATCGTATCATTACCCAAAGTTAATGTTTTGGTCTTCAACTAGCATGGACTTACAACTATGCTATGGTTTGGTTACATTTTATATCAAAGGTCAAAACCTATCATGTTCACTATCCAATAACATATGAAGTAGGACGTGGAGCCCCTTCTTATCAAACCCTTGTACGTAGTATGAAGAACTTAGAGCGCACATCAATACTATTATATAGTTAATATTACAATGCTCCTAGGTTATAAACTCTCAACGTATATTTAATTATGTAGAGGATAATGGTATATAGAATATAGTTTGTAATTATCGACATTTCAAAGTTTGCATATTAAAAATGAATAGATAGAGTTGTGCCATAGTTTATAGACATCAAATGATAGGCATAAAATTATAGTGATAGCATTTGAGCTTAGGATATGATCCTATTATTATATATATTCAAATACATGGTGTAATTCCTAGGTGTAGGATTTAAACGCCTTAGCATTGAAATCGAAGCTCAAAACTTTCAACGTTATACAATACAAGTGTAATAGAAATAACATAAATGCTGAGAATTGAATATAATTATGATGGAGTTATTTAAATAACGTTATGCAGAATATAATCATAAAACTGAAGATCAAACTAGAATAGATCTCACCCTAGAACACTTCGAGTCTTTCTATTTTCTCTTTTTAAACATTGAAGGCTAACTGAAGTTTAATTAAGACCTCTTTTTACACTTTGAAAGAAGTATCACTCTTACCTGCGATCTTCGACAGAAGTTCAAATGCATTAGTTGAATAGCTAAGTAAGCCTCAGGTTCCCATAGGACCCCTTCATCATCATTAAGAGAGTCAACAGTTAGCACATATAATGAAATGAGTATCAAGTTAAATCTATAAAGTATCGACATCTACATAAGTAACCATAACTGATCTAGGATGCATGATTGAGGTAAAAACATCCAACAGTAGCATACTATAGATACAAACACATTTCACGTATTTTGCAATACAACATACACACATAATAGATGTAACATGTTATTACAGTGTGTCGTCTAGATAAACAAACAAACATTTATTATACTTCTGCATAGCAATAATAGCACTTAATGCTACTCTGAAAAATTTTAAATTTTTGTGAATATTTGGGATGTTACAGCACCCCCCAAATCAAGGAAGGCGACCCAAAACTAGGTTTTTGTCTCATAAGTTAATCAAGAGGTGGTTTTGGGTGTGGTTTGTCCCATTAGACTCATCAACACATTCTCTAGGATATTTATTTACTCTAACACCCTAACCCTACAAATAAAGGTCCTAATAAACCTACCAAGTAGAGAAAGAAACCCTATGTTATGGATTAATCATTTATGTTCCTTTTTTGGTGTCTATGGATATTATACCCATGATTGTATAAATATCACATCATCTCATCAGTTGCGGGATGCAGATAACAAAAATGAGGTCTCTCATGAACCTCAAGGAAAGAATAGAACTCTACCTCATCATCCTTCCCTATCGTAATCAATGGTGCTATAGAACCCCTTTCCCCCTTAAGGGGTAGTCACAAAACAATTAAAAATGTATCATTCTAACCCACCATCTATGTTAGCCATTGTGAGTGACCATTCTTTCCAAAACATCTTCATGACGTCCACTGATGTCAGCCACCTAACTTAATGTAAACAATATGTCATTCCAACTTAGACAACTAATTCTTAAAAGGATAAGGATTCTCCTTTAACAGAAGGACCCTTACATCTAACTTGGTAATTTTTACCCTCCCTTAAATATCCCTAATATTCGTCTATGTCGCATAACCCATAACCCCAATTTTAGATACACTCATAACTATAACATTGTTGATGACTTGGTTTAGTCTCCTTAAACCATGTCTACCTTGTAAGTTATCAAGAATTCTCATGTGCAACACAAATCCCTTTTCTTTTCATTAGGAATTATATATTATCCCAACACTCATCATATATACTTCAAGTTATACTAATCTAAACCTTAAATTCCTTCTTCAATTACCTTCTAGGTTCCTATGCTATCAAAAACTTGTTTATTCATTGATAAATAATTGATGGAGCCTCAACTTGTGTCATGTTCTTCCATATATGGAAGAAGATTGTTTCTCTTGAGCTTACATTATCCCTTAGGATATTACCTATGTATGATGGGGGTGAAAACATGAAGTTGGGAAACAATTTTGGCTTGTTTTTTACAAAAAAAACAACTAATTTTTATGTTTTTCAACTTCGACATCTTCAAACCCATATCTCCCTTAGGAATTTCAACTCGAAGTAAACACAAAGGTTTTACATAATTGAATTAGATTTCTAATCGTATTTTTTTTAATTTTTTTTATGGACATATCGTGGGACAAATTTGTTGTCAACCAACTGCATATACTTGAAACTTTTAGGTATGGATAATGAGTGACCTGTGTTGACGACGGTTTTTTGTTAGATGGTTATTCATTTTAGGGAAAAAAATTGTAGGCTCATAATCTACACACATTAAAATTGATCCTGGACTATATTTTGATTTTTTTAAGACTTGGGAACTATTTGTTATTATTTATCGAAACAACGTATGTTCAAAAAATGGTGCATTTTCGACACATGTTTTTGTCTTCACATTTTCTTTCAAATGTTACTCTTATCAAACAAACTAAAACCAACCCATTGAAGAGGACACTTCAAGGAACATCCTTGTATTTTTTTAAACTTTTTTGGCTTTGGCATTGTGATGATATTGAATTTTCATTGTGACTAGGTTTTTAGTCACTTGATTTTTTAATGATAAAGTTTAGTGAAAAATTAGAAAAAAATAGTAATCCTAAATGAAATCGAAAAAAAATTATATTGCTAGAAAGTAGATTGAATGAATCTACTGGTATAAAATCTGAAATGTAATTCTCATGTTTTGCAATGGTCCGACCTTGTTAAAGTAACACATTTTTGAATTCTGTAGAAATGGTGCTGGAATTGTTGACCAAAAACTCTCGGCCCAGAAAATATCTCGGTGGAGAGATTTAAAATTTCTCGAGCGAGAAGTTTTCCTGCTCCAAAATTAACCCAGAGTTAACGAAAAATCTCGGCTGAAATCTACTTTAAACTCTCGTCCTAGAGTTTATAATACTTCTTGCTCGGAGTTATGTTACATAATGCCCCGAGAATCTTTTAGGGGCCGACACATTAAATATTTAATTACCATGATATTCCCGTGATATTTAGAAAGGATGCCCGTGTTTCTCGGCCGAGAGGTGTATATATAATCTCTTGGCCGAGAGAGTTTTCCAAATTATTTCATCCGAGGATATTTTCAGCCGAGCTTCTATTTTCAGCCGAGGATTGTTTCAGCCCAACGTTTCTGTTTTCAGCCGAGGGTTTTTAAGCTGAGCGTTTCACATTTTTATGTAGCAGGTAACATACTTTGTATTATTGTTTGGATAGGTTAGCGTTGGTCTAAATACTATTTATTTGACGTACATAGTCATGGCATATCTTGATTGTTGGGTTATTGATGATTGTTTATGACATGTTAGACACTTGTTGTCTCACTCATAATTTATGCCTACTTATACCTTGTCCTATTATGTGTTCATAACCTCTGTTTTCAGCCGAGAGTGTTTTTTCAGCTAAGAGTTCAGTCGCGAGATTGCATGATCTTTACTCTTTTCAGGTAAGATTATGCAAAGTTCATAGGAGTTATTATAATTTTGTTGAAATGATATTAGTCATTATAGAAGTTGTGGAAATATTATGAACTGTCATAAATGTAGTTAGAATATTGTGCGTCATTGTAAGTATTGTGGAAAATTTTGGAACAACTAGGGAATAAGAACATTGATCCTATAAAGGGAAATACCATTGTTACTACTGAAACATTTTTCATGATAAGGTATATTCGTGCTTGTAAGAAGTGTTAGGATTACATTATAAATTAAAATTCACATATGGATGGTATTCTTGAAATTTGTCTGAAGGCCTAGCCCTTCCAAGAGATACACGGTATGTTAGTACATGTGCAAATTGGTATAAGATAGGGAGATTTACACACTTTTGATTTGATTATATATTTGAATGTTTACATCAATTTTTACGTAGGTAGTTTGCATAATGGCAGGGTGAGAAAATATTTATATTTTCATGCATTTGGAAACATACTTATATTTATACAGATAGAAGCATATTTTTATATTATGCATATAGGAACTTGATTTTATATATATATGTTCATGCATATAGACGCATATGTATATATAATTGGGCATGAAGAACATGACTGTATATCCATGAAATATAATTATATATGAAGCATAGAGAAACTTACATATATAATTATACTTAGAGAAAATTATTTATATGTTTAGGTTGATGGCGGTATATCACTTAACCTTGGAATCTTAATCATATTTCTTAAACATGCATAATTTATATCATGTTGAATTGTTGGGAAAATTTACTCATCGTAACTTATACTTAGTAGGAGTAAAGGTAGGAACAAGACCTTGTATTAAAAAATTAATAATAAAAATTACATCTATGGAATTGAGGTCCTTACATTTGGGTCACAGTATAGATTTTATGGCATATATTATGTGATGGAGAACAAAGAAGTCATTATGGGATAAAGCTATATATCTGATTGATACATATAATAGATTGTAAGGGGCCGTACTTTTGGTATCAAATATTCCGCTTCCATAAAAATATTATTGTAAGGGGCCCTACTCTGAATTCTCATATATTTTCCTGCATTGGATTTTAGGTTTTTAATTCTTTCAACATGGGAAACCGAAAGAAATGTCGAAAAAAATATGATCGCACCAAAGCTGATGAAGAGGCAAGGAAAGAGAGGTCCCGTGTTTCTATGAGAAATTTAAGAGAAAACAGAGCAAGGGAAAGAAACGTGGAGGCACATGGTGGTGACGAAGAAATTGAAAGTGTGAATGCACATGGCGGTGACGAAGAAATGAAAAATGTGAATGCACATAGCGGTGATGAAGGAATGCAAATAGTCGAGGATCACGTTGATGAAAGAAATGAGGAACGTGGAGGTGACGAGGAAATGACAAATGTGGAGCAAATTATTGGTGAGTAAATAATTTTTTATATGTTTATCATTTACTTTATAATGCTTGAGTATATATATATATATATATTTGATTTGAAAGTGAACACAATCTTATATAAATTTATATTTATTTTTATGCAAGGTCAACATCCAACTTACAACATCCTACCACAGTTACCAATTTACAGAGATTAACTATAAACTGCAACAATATCGTCATTGATAATAATTTTTTGGAGAATTTGGATTCAAGTAAAATTGAAGAAATGGAACCTCAGATGCCTGATCGCACAACTCGTTATAGAGCAGATAAGATAGTCAAAGAATATTTTGAAGGTATTTCTGTCATAGAACAAGCTCAATTGGTGCATAAATTGTTAAAGAGAAAATGTCTAAGAGATGCAATTACATTATTGGGCATTCAAAGTGCCAAAGAGGCTAAGTCAAATCAGATTGTATCACAAAATCTTACCTCGGTCCTTGCATCACTTGCAAGAAAACAATCTCATAATTTCATGGTTGCTCGTAAAGCAATTCTAACAAGGGTTGTGGAAAACAATACTCCAACTAGTCGTTTGTTATCTACGAGTGAAGAACGTTAAAAACATCAAGAAAAAGTGTATGGGAGCATAAAAATATTCGAGTTCAGTTAGATGAGGATGATGAAGTTGCATGTTGGGGTGTTATCTATAGGCAACCTTATCAAGATATACTTTCAGATAATGTGAGGGACATGGTGAAAGAGTTTTGGGATGTAAACTCGCATGTCTTACCAAATGAAAAGGATGTTGTGCAACGCCGTATATCGAAAGGAAACTATAAAACTCATGCCAAACACATAACCACTATCACTCAAGCGGAAATGTTCAAAACTTTTATGGAGAGTAATGTTGATGTAAAGATTGCCCTTAGCACATTTGTGAAGCTTAAACCATGGTATGTCAGGACCATCGTTGTTCGCGACACATGTTGTTGTCGATACCATGTAGAATTTGAATTATATTATGAGACATTTCTAACTTTTGGCATGCAGTGTTGGCCAAATAACCCCCCTCCTTCAAGTGTTCATGAATTTGTATCTAAAATATTATGTGCACGAGAGAATCATCAAGTATTCTATAAGAAACAATGCGTCGGAGGTAAAAATGTGAGGAATGTTCTGATTTGGCCTTTTTTAATGCTAACTACCCCATTGATGCAAACGATCCTCAATTGTCAAATCGCATTGTGAAATGCAAGAGATATGTTTATGTTGATTATACTGCAGTTACAGATTCAACGACAACATCAAGAAAGCTTAATTTGGTTGAAATTGATATCTCTTTGACAGATTTTATGAATTTGTTCAGGGATCGAATATATAAATATGTCAAGAACTCTCACTCAGCACGATGGCAGGACTTACAGTTCAAGCAATCACGAGATGTATTTCCAAAAGGGAAAATATTATCCATTGTCGATTTCACAGAAAATTACACTTTCACTCCGCAAAAGGAGATACATAGTGAGTATTATCATTCAGATCAGGTATCTATACTTGTGCATATTACGTATAGACATGCAGAGCTTGATGTGGATGGTTTTGATAGCAATGAAAATAATCATGAAGTGAGTAAGGAGTATCCTTTCTACATCATTGATGATCGTACACATGATACATGTTTTGTCCAGCATTGTTTTGGTATGCTTTTTCAAGAATTACAAAGAAGAAGGTTCACTTTTAAAGAACATTGGGTGTGGTCAGATGGTTGTGCTAGTCAGTTTAAATTGGCACGATCATTCTTATGGTTGTCTCGCTGTTAACACCTAAAAATTGCTCACTACCTCATCTCCCTCATTACATGACTCATTTGTCTATATTTCCAACCATATTTGCCTCCAAAACCCTAAAAAGCCTCCAAAAGGCCAAAACCCCCCTTTTTTCCCCAAAAATAATTTAAATTTCCTCCAAAAATAGCAAAAACCCCCCTTTTCTCCCCAAAAATAATTTAAATTTCCTCCAAAAATAGCAAAAACCCTCTAAAAGGGCCCTAAATTCCCAAAAATCAAATAAAAGGGAATAAAAAGGTATAAAAAAAAGAGGAAAAAGAGGAAAAAAGAAGCAAAAACCCTATATAATTGACCTAAACCATATGGTGCCAAAAAGCATGGGTCAATACTCCACCACAAAAAAACCTATAAATAAGTGATGGAGGCTCCCCATTTCATATCTGCAATCTTCCCTATCCTCACGCTACCAAAATCACTCTTGAAACCCTAGCTCTCCATTTGAGCTAATTTCCCACTTGAGTGACCGTTTTGGCTCATCATCCAAACATTTTGGAGAAGGAGAAGGAACCCATTGGAGCATGGAAGCAGCCCTCCTAGACTACTGCAAGAGCTCCACCAACCTCAACACTCGAGGTAAATTTAATACAAAAGAAAAATCTTTATCATATTGTCATGTCTTTTTATTTCTGTTAATGCTCATGCTAGGTTAAATTTCATACTGTCTTACTACTTTAATTTACTATTTATTGAACTGCTACTAAGGAGGCCCTGCTCCTTAGTAGATGCTCATTTGCACAAGCTAGGGTAAAAACCCTAGCTATAGTTTTGGCGACTCCGTTGTTGTTCCTTTGAATTTCAAGTTAAAAATTTACAAGTTTTTATTTTTTGCAAATATTTTTTTGTTTTCCCTGTTCAGTTGTGGCTTCGGCCAGTTGGGTTTTCCGCCGCAGATCGTAGCTTTCGACCATCTTTCCGCGATCCATATCATGACTTTTTTCTTTGTTCTCACGACCCAAGCGCAACCTTTTTGCTTCTTTCCCGCACTCCAGACTATAGTTTTTAGCCCTAGACCTGCGATCCGAACTCGTCTTTTTGCCCATTTTCCGTGCTCCAGAGCACGCATTTTGGCCATAAACCCGTGATCTGATCGCAGCTCTTCCCCCTTTAGCCGCGCCCCAGACCGCACCTTTTGACCCTATACCCACGATTTGCCTGCAGGTTTCAGGTCTATAGCCGCGCCCCAAAGCAAACCTTTCGGCCACTGAACAGTGATCCGACCGCAGGGTTCAACCCTATATCCATGCCCATCTCGCACCTTTCGGCCACAAACCCGCAATCCGCCCGCAGGTTTTCCCTGAACTTCCGCGCTCGAGACCACACATTTCAGTCACAAACCCGTGCTCTATTTTCTGCATTTTTTACCATTTTTTGAACCCAAAACATTGCTGCAATATTTTCTACACCTGCACAGCCACCTGTTCTGTCTGCAGCCATACTTACCTACATCCTTTTCCTGCAGTTTGCTTTCTGTTCCATTTACAGAGTTTTTTAAGTTTAAGCATTTCAATTGAAAAAAGAAAATTTTGCATTACAAGTTTAATTTGTGCATTATTATTATTGGTTACAAAGTTTCCCATCCCGTGGCACTTTTGATTGGGTTCATTACCTCACATGCACACACTCTGTCACATAAGTCAAGTGAGCCTTAAAATACTACTTAACACAACCAACACTCTAACCCCACTTGGGGAACACATAAGAATATTGTAGTTAGGTAGGACAGGGGGGATAGGCATCCGAATAACACCCCTCGGTCACTTACACTTGAGACATAGTTGTTGTCCATTAGGGAACCAAAATCCCCTAGTATTTTTTTGCACGGTCACAACCAGTTTATAAGAGGGCCTCTCCCTTAGGAGGGTTGAAGTAGCCAGACTGGTTCCGGAGTCCTGAGTGGAATACAACAATCCATTCAGTAACCTAAGGCTACCTACTTGTTTATCTACGTGTGGTGATTCCTTTTAGGCCCACACAGTGATAGGACTGGAGCTACAAATTCACCTTTTCTGGATGTGTCATGAACGAGGTATCTTAGTTTCCTTTCTTCTAGGATTGTCTTCCCAATGTCCCTCCCGGTAGGGGGATATCTTTAGCCACTTGGCTCTACTATCCATATTGTCTGACTTGGATTTCATCACCTTCAGAGGATATGTCTGGTTGACTCAGAATACTATTTAGCTAGGTGTTTGCATGATCCCTTACCTCCCTTTGGTCTGGTGAGTCCACTATTTTTATTTTTTAGGAAACCTGCTGCTTGTTGGTATTCTGACCATTGTTATTGACGCTTCGCTTATTATAGCACAACTGTTATAGTGAGTGTTTTGAGCTGGTTGTTGGTCTGAGTGCCGTATTTTTTGCGCTCTCCTTCTGCACACTCGGCTGCATTATGGTTTTTGAGTTGTTTATCACTCAACACAACCCCCAGATACTTGACACCATCTGTCACCATTATGTCCCCAAGATAGTCTCGGTGCCTCCGAGGCGAGCCCCCACAGCATAGTTCACTTGACATCACCCGTCATATACGTAGGGCTTCATCACTCAACTCCACTCGTTGACGTCATAAAGCTCCGTCCCCCGGCCCTATCGCAACTTATTTTACATATGATTCTGAGGCAGAGTTCGAGAACCCCACTTATACTGCACCAACCAGCCCCATGGCTGTCATGACTTCCAACCCCTTCTTTGTAGGGACCATTGGTGGAGCATCCACCACCACCCCAGCTACCACACCCGCTTTAGGTATTCCCTCGATGGGGCCCACACCCACCATTCTGGTCACTGTGCCAATTCCAGTGGATAGCATACCCAACCCAACTCCACTAGTGGCTCACACTACCCTTGACAGCGTAGGACCATCCCATACCACCTTCGTTCCTCCACCTGTGGGAAACATCCCCAACCTGAACCCAGCCCCTACCCTTGGGGGCATTGGCCCCAACGTGGCCATGACCACTAGTATGTCATATCCTTCTACTATTTTCCCATTCATGGCTAGTGTCAACCTTCCTGATCTGGCTAGACTAACCAATGATCCAATCAAACACGACCTTACGTGGCCTCACATGCCAACCAAGATCCCATCAGACATCCCTAATTTTGAGGGCAAGGCAGGTGAAGACCACCAAAACCATATTATGTTCTTCCATCTATGGTATTGCTCCAACTCCATAGTGGATAACTCTGTCTGCCTCCGTCTGTTACAACGCACTCTCACTGGCTCTACAGCCAAGTGGTATATCGAGAAGCCCCACGGGACCCATGGCACCTTTACTTCCGTTGCCTCGACCTTCCTACACTTCTTTCAGTTTCCTGTCCGCTATGACGTAGGAGTTGAGATCCTACTATCTTGCAAACAGAATACAGCCACCCACATCACTGACCACATTCATGAGTGGTGTCGACGTCAAAGCCTGTGCAAAATCAAGTTAGATGACCGTATCTTCTTAGATTGGTTTCTAAAATATCTCCTTCCTGTCATTTCCAAGGATGTGGCATCCGAGCGACCCTAGTCCGAGGAAGAGGCCATCCTCAAAGCTCAATAGCTTGACCTTATTTATGCCTAGTCTGGTTATCTATATACTATTATACCTGACGCCCCCCATGGTGATTTCTCCCGAAATGATGTGCCAGGGGAATCCCATGCCGTAGATGGCATCATTGGCCATATTGCCTTGCATAACCAACCCGTTTCCATAGCACATACTAGCAATGGCCCCGACCTTTAGCGGGATACATCCCACTCTGGAGCAACCAATTCGTATGCTCCCATGGCACATCACCACCATTCCCATGAACCCTCATGTCCACCTCAGTGCTTCGGAAATGCATCCCCCACTTACGTTCCTCTGGTTGCACCTCAGCCATATTACCACCCGCAGGTCGCGCAAGCTCCTATATCCTCTCAAGCCCCCCTTCTTATTATCCGCCACAAGTAGCACCTACAGCAAACCCACAACCCGTCACACCGATGTATCAACAACCCCCACAAGGTTCAGCCCCTGCATCGCCTCCACCCACTTATTATCCACTGCAGCCTGCTCCCGCAACTACACAACCCTAGAACCCACCTGCCGCCCAAGGGAAAGTGTATGTGCAACAAAATCTGCAGCAGAACCAAAATAACCAATGCCAACAAGGCCAGCAAAACCATGGAAAAGGACGTAACCATGGGAATAATCCCGCTCCAGACCAAGGCGGCTAGCCACCTAAACCCCCAAATAATAATAACGCAGCACCTGCCAACCAAAACCTCGACAGGCCACCCAAACAAGCCAAAAAACCTAATTTGCGAACGAACCATCCATGTTCTATTTGAGGGGTCTATGGCCATTAAACACATGCGTGCCCACATTTGGAGTGGGCTCGACAACTCTAGACTGATGATGCCCACTACCAAGGGCACGCGGCTCCTCAGGAGCCACCCAACCCCCCACCACCTCAGACTCAACCCTTGGTGTTACAGAACCCTTTACCAACCCATGGAGTGGTAAACACCCAATCGTTGGCTCCCCCTCAAGGAAACACGCCACAAAAACAATAAATCACTTATGCCACTCCTGATCAACCCATGATAGACTCAAGTACCCATCACTTGTTAATGATGTCATCCACCGATGTCAACCTTCAAACCCGTCGGAACCAATACGGCTCCACCCCTGAAGCCCCTCCCGCCGACAAACACACCAACGCTCTTCCCATTGATCAGTCATTACGAATACCTCTAGCTCCACTAGATGGTGCCTGCAAAGCCCCTCGCTTCCCACTTTTCCACATCAACAATAACCCCAATGCTCACGCTGGATCTAATTACAACATTGTAGATGATTTAGCTCAGTCCCCCGTAGCCATGTCTGTGTTAGAGGTCTTAAAAAATTGTCCTACACAGTACAAGACTTTGCTATCAGCCCTTGGTGCTATTGACCCAACCGATTCACGAATGATGGCCTTCGATTTGGACCAATCCGAACCACACCTTCCTTCCACATTAGCATTCCAAGTTTCTGTATTCATTTGGAATCTTGTCATCCATCGGTGCATCATCGATGAGGGTGCCTCTACATGCGTTATGTCCACATTCATTTGGAAAAATTTGGGATCCACTACTCTTCAATAGTCCACCACTGTGTTGCAAGCCTATGACAGTCGTTCGGCTCAACCCCAAGGTCTCTTAGCTAATGTCCCCGTCTAGTTTGTTGGTAAACCAGTGCTTACTGACATAGAGGTCATCAATGCCCAACTTGATTATAACCTCTTACTTGGCCACAGTTACATGTATGCCATGCAGGTGGTTGCCTCATCCGTTTTTCGTACCATGATGTTCCTGCATGACGCACGCGTGGTCAAGGTTGATCAACTCACCTATTATGATCCCAATGCCCCCGCTGCACCCAAAAAAATTCTCCCCATGGTTGAACAACCCGTTTGCGGTGCATCTACCTCGTTGGTTTCCTCAATGGGACCCAGAGTTTACTCAGATATGCCGATGACTTCCACATTCCAAACCATTCCACCCCCGTCACCAGCGACCGAAATATCTGACTTATGTGCCCTTTCCCACAATACAAAAACACCCAACCATCAACTGCCCTTGCTACCCCAAACACCATTGGTACCTATTCATGTTGGTGTTACACCCATCCATACAAACCCCTTCCTATTTCCCCCTTCGAGATTAGTAAGTGCCCTGGTTATGGCTGCTCTCAGCCTCCCCGGTTTAACTTTACGATTACCTGTATGGTACATCACATCTCCCGTTTCCCCTCCGACACCAAATTTCATCCTACAACTAGTGCAACCCATCACCACTACTAGTCAACCACCTCCCGGTGTCACTACTCCTTCCTCATCCACCAGTCCCACCCCTCTTATCAAGCACACTGGGGGCAGAGGCCCACAACCATACACCGCTCTACCACCGCCCAAAATAGTTAAAAATCCCCTCGTGTTTCGTGCTCCCCCCAAATTCCCTTTGTGTGATGAGTTGGGCCATGCTACCCATCAATGTCCACAATTACTCGCAATACAAGAGCACATGCAAATGCTTGACGACGACCCCAACATCCCGGTTGTCCAACTTGACCCTACCCCTAAGCCTCACGATAAATCACTACGTACCAACCACCCTTGTGCAATATGCGGTATTCATGGCCATTACTCACATCACTATCCAGATCTCCTATATTACAGAGAAACTCTCTACAAGATGAATAACTTGGACGTCAAGACGGCTCCCCCCACCATTGAAGAGATCCACCCCCGCAACATCCCCACCAACCGAAGAGGTCAATACCATTTATATGATCTCTTCTATTAGCTCTCCCTTGTCAACCGATTTGACAACCCATTGTTTCCACAATGATGAGGAGATTCTCGAGGCTCTTATTGCACTTGATTACCCCTGGGAGGATGTGCACCATCATTCCTATTTTCTCCTGGAGGAGTCCTCCACCACCACAGCCACCCAATTTTCAGTTGAGTCCAAAGATTTCCTCCCCACCAAAGTAGACTGGTTTAAAAAGCCAATTCCTGCTCCTGATGCCTTTGAGGAAGGTAACATGGCCAATATTTCACCCACAATCCACATTGATATCTCTGCCCCGGCCAGTGCTCATGAAATCATTACGTTAGGAGCCTCCTGCAGTCAGTATGAGATCGGAGAGTACAAAAAAATTTTCCAAGAGTTCTGCGATGTCTTTTCCTGGTCCTATACCGAAATGCCTGGTCTTGACCCCGCTATCATAGAGCACCACATTGACACATGGCCAGATGTACCCCTCGTTCGCTAGAAACAGCGCCCCATTCACCCATCAAAGTTCCCTGCCATTAAAGCAGATATTGAAAAACTTCACATAGCAGGATTCATTTCCCTATTGTATACACCACTTGGATTTCTAACCCCGTCCCTGTTAACAAGAAAAAAGGCACCATCCACATATGTACTGACTTCTGCGATTTAAACCGAGCATGTCCCAAAGACAACTTCCCCACGCCATTTATTTACCAACTCATTGATGCGTGTGTGGGGCATGAATTCCTATCCTTCATGGACGGTTTCTCTGGGTACAACCAGATTTAGATCCGCAAGGAAGATCAATACAAGACTGCTTTCACCACCCCATGGGGCACCTTTGCCTATCGTTTCATTCCTTTCGGCCTTAAAAATTTTGGCGCCACCTTCCAGCGGGCCATGACCTATTATTTTCATGACTTGGTCCATATCCTCTTAGTCTATCTTGACGATCTCACAGCACGTTCCAAGAAACGATTCGACCACCTCAATGACCTCCGGAAATTTTTTCCGCGTTGTCGCAAGTATCATATCCGCTTGAACCCACTCAAGTGTGTCTTTTGCGTTCCGACAGGCTGTTTGTTATGTTTCATTGTTTCTTACAAAGAAATCGTTGTAGACCCCCTCAAAGTTCAAGCCATATTAGACCTTCCCGCACCACGCACGCCCCGACAGCTACAGAGCTTACAAGGGAAATATAATTTCCTCTGCCACTTCGTTCCTGATTATGCCCCCACAGTTCATGGTTTCTTACGCTTGCTTTGTACTCACATACCCTTTGTTTGGGATGACCAGGCGCAAGCTGCATTCGAAGCCCTTAAAAAAGCTCTCATGCAAGCCCCTTTGATCTCCCCTCCGGATTTCTCTCAAGACTTCATCCTTTACGTCTCGGCATCTAACCATGCCGTGTCAGGGGTTCTGGTTCAAGAAGACGCTGCTCGCCAGGAGCATGTCATTTATTATGTCAGCCAAACCTTGTCTGGACCACCCCCACGTTACCCCTATGAGGAAAGATTGGCCCTTGCCATCGTCTTTTCCATCCAAAAATTGTGCCATTACATTTTATTTAGTCATACTACAATTGTCGCCAACTCCAACCCCATGGTCTACCTTTTAAACCGACGACTTCTGCAAGGTCGTGTCACCAAATGGGTAATCATACTCCAAGAATATGACCTAACTTTCACAACCCCTAAGAGTACTAAAGCCCTTGCACTTTCCCAGCTCATAACCGACCTCCCATCCCTTTTCTCGTCCCTTCCCATCTCTAATGAGTTACCAGACAATCATTTGTTCATCATATCCTCAGATGACCCATGGTACGGTGATATTCTGTTGTACCTTCACACACAGAAGCTTTGACCCACCATAAATCATGATGGACATCGCCGTATCCATCACCATGCATCTCGGTATCTCCTATTGGGAGATGTCTTTTACCGGCAAGGGGTTGATACTATCCTCCGTCGTTGTCTTAGACATGAGGAAGCCAAACAAGTCCTCAATGACTGTCGTAGTGATGCCTATAGTGGACATTTCTCAGGGATGTCCACCGCCCAGAAGGTCATCCACGCTGGATACTTTTGGCCCACACTGTTTACCGATTGCATCACAGTAGTCAAGCATTGCCATAATTGCCAACTCTTCACCCCAAAGGCATGGACACCACCCTCCCCACTCCATCCAGTCGTCACCGTTGGCCCGTTTTGCAAATGGGCCATTGACTTCATGGAATGTAAACCCTCTTCCGAAAACAGCCATAAGTACATCATTGTCGCCGTCGACTACTTCACCAAATGGGCTGAAGCCATGCCCACCTTCAACTGTAAAGCCGACACTATTGCTCGTTTCTTTTTTAACCATGTTATTACACGATTCGGGGTCCCAAAACAACTTGTCTCAAACCATGGTTCACATTTTGAAGATGCCATTTGGCTCAATTTTTCAACACTCCTTAAGTTCAAACATCAGTATGCCTCTGCTTACTACCGCCAAGGGAACTGCCAGGTTGAAGCCATTAACAAAATTTTGAAAACAATCCTCCAACGCACTGTTGACCGACATAAGTCCAATTGGCATAACATGTTTTTCCCCACATTATGGGCTTACCGTACATCAACTAAGACCGCCACTGGTTTCACCCCTTTTCACTTAGTTCATGGCATCGAATCTGTCCTCGCCATCGAGTGTCAGATCCCCACTCTACACATCGCTATTGAACTTCTCCCCGACACCTCCTCCCTTGAAAGATGCCTATTGTTATTAGAACAAGCTAATGAGGACCATCGTGCAACCCTCCAAACCATTGAAGCTTCCAAGAACCGCTCCAAAGCTGGTTACAACAAACATGTCCACCCACGAGCTTTCCGTGGAGGAGATCTAGTCCTCGTCTATGACCAAGCCCATGACAATACTGGAAAAGGGAAGTTCGAATCCATGTGGCAAGGCCCTTACATAGTGCTTACCTACCTTGGGCATGGGGCATATATTTTAGCTGACTCAGAAGGCTACCCCTTGCGCAACCCCCATAATGGGTTGTACCTTAAACACTTTTATCCTTAATAATCCCGTGGACCCATTGGTCCGTATTGTACAGTTTGCTTTCTTTTTGTTTTTCACTTTTTTACCGCAACCTTACATTCATCAGTTTTGCTGATCATAGATGGAACATCTTCCACCTCATTACATTGGCTTCGTTGATGGAGCTAGCTGTTGGTCTCCAAACCTAGCCTCTGCAGCATGGGTCTTATATTCCCCTTCACATGAGTTGATTCACCTTGACAGAATGTGCATAGGCGCTACTACCAATAACCAGGATGAGTATTATGTTGTGATCGGTCTCCTGACTGATGCCCTTCAAATGGGTATATGTCACCTTCATGTGTTCCTTGACTCCCAGCTGCTTGTCTCCCATCTCAACAACTGCTACCAGGTGCGTGATCCTTACCTCTTCCGACAGTTCCTGCGCACAAAATAGCTCAGCCGAAAGTTTGAATCCATAACATTCACCCATGTCCCAAGAGCTCAAAATAGTGTTGCAGATCAAATGGATAAGAACATCCTTGACTGGCATATCAATCACACCATGTAAATCATCCATCATGCATAATCATCACAATAAAAACATAAAAATACCAAAAAGACTGCATCCACAACAACGGGCATCCACGTGCCTACCATACCCCACCATTTGCATCCATGTGCAATAACATAACAAAAACTATACAGGGGCATCCACGTGCCTATCATAATCCATACAAAACAATACAGGCGCATCCACGTGTGTACACAAAATCATCACCGCGAAAAATGCATCCATGTGCATATATATATAAATATATCATCATCATATACATGTCATGAGTGCCCTAGCACTCAGTTATACAAAAAATATACATCAAGGAGCCCCAACAGCATCCCTGTCATAAAATACATGCCGTCCATACAAAAATCTCGAATGCCCATATGCATCGGGGGGGAGTCCCCAACACTCCCTAATGAGAGTCATATCCCCCATCTGAATCCTCCCCAGCCTCCTCTGTTGCAGACTCCTCCTCTCCGTGCTCCTCTGGATCCTCCTCCTCCCCTTGTCGATCCTGACCCCTAGTCGCCTAGGCCATAATTGCCACTCGAATCAAGATAGACCGCCAGTCCCGTGGAGCCTCGTGACAGGCCTCGACTACATCCCGATCCAGCTCCCTCCACCCCTTGTCAGAGACCCCAACCAGTAGTTTGTCAGAGGTAACTCGCAGGGTCTCCAGAGTCACCTCCGCATCTCATCGTCGCACCTCCCCCAATTGGGAAAGGCTGGCATGGCTACATGCCCTCGCCGCTCCCTATGCACTGGTGGTGGAAACGGTCCCACATCTGCATCAAACCAAATCACAACTAGTCAGCATCATCATATATATCGAACTCTAACATCAACACATCTAATATAAAACAATATGAAAGCTAGATACATACCATCTAGGCCCCAAGCCTGCCCTCGGGGTTGCGGTGCCTCTGGATCTCCCCGATAGTCCATACCAACGTATGGATAGTCATCAAATGTCAGTGGCAGCTGCAACCACTGCAAGTAGAGCTCCTGCGTGATGTACCTCTCCCCCACCCCGCTGTCACATCATCTCACCCCACCACACTATCCGCGGCTCCCTCAAACACCCAGCACGGACCGGCACTCTCGGTCGCAGTGTCGGCACCCGCTCCATAAAGAAAGAACACAGGAATGACCCGTTGCATAATCCCTTACCAGATTCCTTCACTGAGGTCAGCTGTCGCTGAACGCAGGTGAGGAACATCTGGCCCCAAGCAAAGTAAGTCCCCTGTAAAACCCTCTCGACTAGCTGCATCTATCCCCCAGACACCTGGTTGGTCCCCTGCGACCCTAACACTCGGACCAGGCATGCTAAAATCACCCGAACTGATGGCTCCTCCAAGTCACAAATCAATAGTGCATTCTTATGCACTATTGCAGTAGGAAGGCAGTACCGATCCAACATCTCCTCCATGTCCACATCCGCAGACACCCATGGTTGAGTATCTGCTACCCTACCCAAACATGGTAGTCCCATCAGAAAGTACACATCTTCCAGGGTGAGCTCTAGTCTCTCCCCCTGTATCATGAAGCACAGACTATTGGGCTCCCAAAAACTCACTAACTTGTTCAGCAGTAGTACTGTTGAACGCATCATCGGAACCTGTGCGAACTTCAACAGTTCGCACAGCCCCAAAGTCCCCCGGACATGTTGGTCACCCCATATATAGTCCATCAAGTCATCCAGTATATCCCGCTCTCTCCAGAGTGCCCTCGGCATCCTGTTGATCAAAGAACAAAAAATTATCAGTATCTCATCTAATAAACCATCATCCCTCCCCCGGTATGAGTCCACAATCTCGATCCAGATCGCGACTGTGGGGCCCCATGTCGCAATCCCAAATCGCGGCTATCAGGACTATAGACGCGGTCGCAGATCATGCCAATGCATTCCATAGTTGCGATCGCAGATCGCGGCTATCCCAGCCATAGCTGCGATCCCAGATCATGGCTATCCCAACCATAGCTTCGATCCTAGATCGCGGCTATCCCGGCCACGTCCGCGGGCACGGATCGCGACTACCCAGGCCATAGCCACGATCCCGGATCGCAGCTGTGGAGGCCATAGTCACGATCACAGATCGTTGCCATCGCCTCGCACCCGCGATCCACACCCACGTGGACCCACTACCCACCCAAATCGGGAAAAAATTAAAGGTCTGAGTTCAGTGGAATACCTGCAACTCGCGGAAATGAAAATGACCAGTCCAATCACCTAGAAATCTCAAATTCGCTCTGGCCCACCACACTCTCTGTCAAAGTCAACCGCACAAATGACACTTGGAATTATGGATCCACTTGTTATTTATATACAGTTGAGTTTTCTTGATTTGGCCATTATGGATTCATATGGAGTCTGTTTTCCAAACCGTTTCCGCCACTGGAATCAGCACAACGAGACCTTTAGAATGGTCGACTTAGTTTCTATTTTTCTTCGAACCCATTTTTTTGGAATTTTTTCCACACATGTCGCCATCTCGATTTGTGCACCACATCAGCTGTTGTCAGTTTTTAGCATTCCTTATACCATCAGATTCAGTTTTCTGATCCCGTGATGATGATTGAGGTCATTTCTTGCTCTCACCCCCATATTTTTTGGGCATTTTTTACCAGCCCCTCGTCATCTCGGTTTGCGTGCCACCTCAGTCGTTATCCGTTTTTGACACTTTTTATATCGTCGAATTCAGTTTTCCGCACTCATGATGATTCTTGAGATCATTTCTCGCTCTCACCGGGAACAGTTTCAACATTGTGTCCCGACACCCTACTTCCTCAGTTTGCGTGCCACATCGGCCACCATCGAATTGTTACACATTTTTACATGAGCCATTCACTCCATTCATACTGCAATTATTTCATTATTTTTCCACCATTCATCATCCCACAAGGAGGCCCACCATTCATCATCATCTCTCCTTGCTTGGCCATTCCTTTTGTTTGGTATAAATTTATCCCTTTTTCAGGCCGGACAAGTCCTTTACAAAAAAGGCACTTAGAGAGTTTATGTTAATCTCTTTTCTCACTCCTAAAAAATGAAAAGATTGTCGAGCAATCTTGCTTCCTTTCATGCTCGTTAAAGTACCTGAAAGGGTGTCTATCTGGTATAAGTTTACCCATTTTCCGGACCTGGTAGACTAATTACGAAAAAGGAATACTCTAGTCACACCGGCTAGAAGATTTCTTCATTGCATCCTTTTATGCTTTTTTGGGCCTTGTGTTGATGTATATGTAACTTCGGAATGTATTTCATCTATGTATTTCATATATATATTTATCGTACCCTTACTAGAGATGTGTTATTCCTCTATAAGGAAGTGTCGTCATGTGGATTGACAAGTGTTGCAAGTGTGTGTACTTGCCGATGGGTTATTAGACCACCATCTGTGGGGTTGGCCCTGAAATATATATTATATTGTGGATGTATCTAGATAGACAAGTCGGCCCCATAGTGTAAGTGGGAAAACAGTTTCAGTATAAATAGAGATCGGGAGATTTCTATTTGGATCATTCGGAAAGTCACACTTCTATCACTCAGAAATTGGTGCACTAGTGAGGAGGAGGATCGTCTGCTACTAGGAGATTATCTCAGTGTATTTTGGTTGTACTTTGGTTGAGCCATTGATCTCTCTATCTATGAGGAAGTTGTGGGGTTTTTCACCTTAGGGTTTTTCACCTTAGGGTTTTCCCCACGAAAACTCTGTGTCTCTTGTCTCTCATGCTTTCGATTCTTGTGATGCTTGTCATGCTTATTGTGATCGTTATGCATTGATATACTATTCATGTTATTCTCTCAGTAAAGATCCTAGAGTATTGTGAATTAATGCTCAAAATTTAACACCTTGGAGACTAACACACGAAAAAGAATCCCCCTTGAGTCTTCTTATTGTTTTCAGACTCTCTAAAATTGAAAGCAACCATGAGCATGCACCGTCCTGGGCTTGTACAAATCCACACAACGGTACCATTCCATTATTTTAGAGTCTTATTATCGCTTTCAGACTCCTTAAAATTGAAAGCAACCACAAGCATGCACCATCCTAGGCTCATACAAATCCACACGATGGTACCATTCCATTATTTCATGGTCTTCTTATCGCTTTTAGACTCCTTAAAATTGAAAGCACTCACGAGCATGAACTGTCATGGGCTCATATAAATCCACACGACAGTACCATTTTGAACACACTTCTTCTAGTTCCTTAAACCATGAAGAAGTACCCCCTAGTGCCTCTCAGCACTATGATCGATCATCTCGACAGCACCCCCAATAAGGTCGCCTTTGTTCAGAGTATTGTGCAGTCTCCTACCATCTTACACCAACTTGAGTATCACTCATCCGAGCTACCATCCCTGGTCCATTAAAGCTATGATCCCCTTCCCACCAGTCAGTTTCATATGCTGCCCGATCACCCCTGCCATCATACTCTGAACAAAGGAAGTTTGAGTCCACCCACTCCCTTTGCCCAGTTATTCCCCACCCCCACAGTATGTCAGTCCTACCATCAGCACTCTCACACTTCGGTTCTCCACCTCGTGCTCCTATCAAGGAAACATCATTGCCTTGCTAGTTGCAGGTCTCCCTCTGTCGATGATATCCCATCTATTCCATAGGATAGACCCAGAGGTCCATGTGCCTTGGACTCATTACCATTTGTGGTGAGTGCCTATGGACCCTTTTTGAGAGGAGTCATCAGTGCCTATCTGAATGGTTGTTTCTCACATGCTGGACTTCAACACCTTGATCGCATCATTGAGAATCGTGCAAGGTATATATCCCTTCAGTTATTTTTCGAAGACCCCAAACTTCCCCCGACTCTAGCACATTGGTGAGTCACCTTGGAACACCCAGTTATATGTTCCCATGGATATCCGGTTTGCGTTGGCAATCATATTCGGAAGCCATCCACTTATATGCTTCCTTGAGTACCCAGTTTAGCTCCACTCCAGTGTACCATTGATGGTATGGCCCCCCGTCATTATGATCTTCTAGTTCATCAGTTCCTCTGGTACCATACTCAGCACCACTATTGATATTCCAGTGTATCAGTTCTTCAGCTCAGACATGGTCATCCCGGCAATATGTCCCAGATTTGTGTCCCCTTTTTGGACCCTTATGATGTACACAGTGGTTCTCCATGTATCTTTCAGGTCCCCATTTTTTGGGCCTCATTGTTATTTTTATGTATGTTGATACGAGCATGGGTATGCCCGCCTCATCCATATATTGAGATTATTCCTCATTCATTATTGAGGTCATGTATTTTCCATTTTTGCAATTTGTTCCGGACTGTTGTTTTGGGCTCTAGTTCGTTTCTTCTCCTCTCCACATCCACGGAAAATCATGCAAGACTTATGATGTCTATTGGCCATACGATGAGCTCCTGCCCTCACACATCAGGGGGCAATCTGTTAACACCTAAAAAGTGCTCACTACCTCATCTCCCTCATTACATGACTCATTTGTCTATATTTCCTACCATATTTGCTTTCAAAACCCTAAAAAGCCTCCAAAAGGCCAAAAACCCCCTTTTTCCCCCAAAATAATTTAAATTTCCTCCAAAAATAGCAAAAACCCTCTAAAAGGGCCCTAAATTCCCAAAAATCAAATAAAAGGGAATAAAAAAGTATAAAAAAAAAGGAAAAAGAGGAAAAAAGAAGCAAAAACCCTATACAATTGACCTAAACCATATGGTGCCAAAACGCATGGGTCAATACTCCACCACAAAAAAACCTATAAATAGGTGATGGAGGCTCCCCATTTCATATCCACAATCTTCCCTATCCTCACGCTGCCAAAATCACTCTTGAAACCCTAGCTCTCCATTTGAGCTAATTTCCCACTTGAGTGCCCCTTTTGGCCCATCATCCAAACATTTTGGAGAAGGAGAAGAAACCCATTGGAGCACGGAAGTAGCCCTCTTGGACTACTGCAAGAGCTCCACCAATCTCAACACTCGAGGTAAATTTAATACAAAAGAAAAATCTTTATCATATTGTCATGTCTTTTTATTTCTGTTAATGCTCATGCTAGGTTAAATTTCATACTGTTTTACTACTTTAATTTACTGTTTATTGAACTGCTACTAAGGAGGCCCTGCTCCTTAGTAGGTGCTCATTTGCACAATATAGGGTGAAAACCCTAGCTACACTCGCCTTCATAGAAACACGAATGTTCACCACACATGGATCGTTTTTGAAATGGAACATGGAAAAGGAGAACATGATGGTGCTGGGGCCTGTGTGAAATGTGCACTTAGGAGATATTAAATGAATCACTCTACTTCTCTCCTTGCAAATTCAAACGATGTTGTTAATTGATGCAAACAAAATTTGAGCCATGAATTCAATGAAAGGATGGGTAATGTGAGAAGTTTTTTCTAGAATATTTCAATGGGTGATATTGACAAATCAATGACACATAATTGTTTTGCAATCCCGAAAACAAGGGGCTTACACTCCATTGGGAGTAAGAAAATGGAAAATATACACGCAATCGAGAAACGAAAGTAATCTTGCTTCTTTCTTACATGTATTGATGATGCAGAGTCTTTGGATGAGTGTCCAAACCAAACTAACAAATTTGTGAAACCATGGAGACACCAAGAATTGACACCATTGCCCCCATTTGGAAATATCAGCGATGTAGAGCGCGACAATGAAACGGTTGTGATTGACAAAGATTATGATCGTGTTTCTGATTTGGTTAGAGAAGGCGATGTATTTGCAGTCATTGCACTAATAGATAATCCAAAAAATGTGCATTATTATTTATTGAGATGCACTAGGTTGAAAATCACGTTGATGCAAGAATTTAAAGACCCATCAAATTATACGTATGCAGTGGGTTCAATGGTTTTAATGGGACATTTCTTTGAATAAGTAAGGAAATGTAAAGACCATATTCTTTTTCAAGACTACGAGTCAGATGTTATATATGCTCAATACAGTCATTTGGTCATAGCAGCCCGATTGCAATTGAAGGTAGTGAAGAGTAGGAAAAATTCCAAGCATCGTCAATGGAAATTGTCGATAGAAGATCATAATTCCATTCTTCAAAATATGCCACTAGCACATTTCATATGAGTCAAGAACACATCAAGGTTGACGAATGTTTTCTTTGATTCTAGGGTGGGTGGGTTGGTGGGGCCAAATGAGCTTCCACCTTCACGTGGTTGGCCTCGTCAGTAGAGAATATATATAATTCTCAAAACTAAGAGAAGCTCTTTTTAACAACATATCCAATGATAAATCAAGGCTCATATTGAACGGCCAACTTCACCATTATATGTCAATGATCTCCAATCAACAGGAACAGATGTCAATTTCAATTTGAATTGTCCTTGATGCTAAATTTAATACCATCTACTCCAATCTCTCTCATCCATACTTAAATAAAGAAATAATTACTTGTCGAAAAATACACCACACCACATCGCTGATGTGATGAGTACAAGAAAAACCCTCTACATGCACTCATACATATAATATTAAATAAAAACTATGGTCATGGTCAATTCATAAACCCTTCTGTAGAAACATGCTTCTCACACTCATCCATAAGTATATCATCACCACTAATCCCTACATCCTCCCTTACACATTTTCCACCCTTATCCTTAAGTAATGCTTCTAAGCTAAATCATTTTCAACAATGACCTTTGCGAACCAGATCCATAATTTCCTACTCAAAAGGTTTTGTCTCCATTGTAGGAGCACCAAACCCAATCAAGATTTCTCACTTGATACAAAAACAATGTTTTACATATGCAATCATTCCAAAATATAAGTCAATGTAGTAATAATAATTAAATATAAATTTATCTTTTAATTGGTGAGAGAACAAAGAGTTAATAATGTATCATTTTTTAATTTATTTTGGGTATAATAAATATGATTATTATTTGGTTTTATATATAGATTAAGGTTAGATTCTACTTGAAAGCAAATGATTTCAATGGTGTAACATCAACAATGACAATAAAAAACATTAACTTTTTGTGGATATTATTTAGGTTGAAATCACTTTATGGTCTTAAAGTATAACTTAAAATTGATTTTAATTTATTATGAGCTAATCTTTCTGAAACGTAAGAAAATATGTTAATAAACCAAGATCTATATACATTTGATATGAGTGAAAGTTTATCCTCTTATAACTGCACATCAAATCTTAAAATCATATTAACAAAAACTAAACTAATAACTTTAAATATTATAAACTTTTTCTTACTTAAAAATAATAATTAAAAATAAAAATATATCCAAAAATATTGTAATTCCAAAGAAGATTACCATAGTCTAAATATATTTTTAAGGATAGTTATATATATTTTGTATTGGTCTAAATTGACATAAGTTTATGTCCCTTAAGGATAGTTATGTGGTTGTCTCATTTGAGACAAAATATTATTTTCACTATTATATTATTTTATGTCTGGTATCTTAATTACTGTTATGTTATTGTCTCACTTGGAGACACTATCATTTTCACTTAAGTGCATTGGGCGAGGATATTGATTGATACAATATAATATTCCCTTCATTACATTGATAGATATTAAAGATATTGATAGATATTAAAGATATTGTTAGATATTAAAGATATTGTTAGATATTAAAGCTATTGATTTATATTTCTGGAGCAACTTTTCAATTATCTTGATATATAAACTTGGTCCCTTGAGGACAATGGGGCTACTTATTTTCTTTAATGTTGTTATATGAATTGACACCCATCTTGGTTTGTTTGTGGCAATGGTGTGACAATGTCACATTGATTGAATTATGTTATCTCCATTAAGGTTTACCAATGTTATATTATTCACCTTTAAATTATTCAATGTTTACCAATGTTACAATGTTATCTCCAATGTTACATTATTCAACTTTAGTCATTTCAATGTCATCTAAGTGGGAAACTCATACATAAGTTATCTAAAATACATTATAAGTCAAAAGCTATTGCAAATGTACTTGATTTTTAAACAATTACAACTTCCATGAAGTAGTGTAATGATTTTGCATAAACTTTTGACATTAGTGACTATTTTATTGAAAAGAGTGAAATTTATCCCACTTAGAGGATTGGCATTAATTCCATGTCTAGACAAACTCTTCAACCTTGGTCATTATAGCTGTGAATGGAAAAAATGTACATCAAAGGATCTCCAACATTTATGTGGGAGAAAAATATTAAAACAATAAAATTAGCACTCATAAACCGGGTTAGAGATTCATATTCCTCTCTAGATCAAGTTAAATCTCAATTCATAGCAACCTTGGGAGACCTACAAACAAGGATGGAAACTCATGAAATTACAAACTAGATCCAGATTGATAAAATAAATCTTTGTCTCAAACTCCAAAAAGTTATCAGAGTTGCGGAAGAAATGTGGAGGCTAAAATCAATAAGTCTTTGTCTTAAAATGAGAGATAAAATATGTCCTTTTTCCATCGACATGTAAAGGATAGAACCCACAAAAATAATGTAACGGAAATCAAACTTGGGAACGGAACGTCTCAGGAGTTAATGAAATCAAAGAGGAAACCAAGGAAAACTTTGAGAAACTCTATACTAAAGGATATAAGATTGATCAAGTGACAATGAGTGTCATGCTAGAGCACATTATGAATCTCCTATCAACTAGATTAAATGAGATGTTAAAACTAGAAATAGAAGAAAATGAAATAATAGCCACAATCTAGGGTCTAGCACCAAACAAGGCTCTAAGTCTCGGCGACTTCTCTATTCACTTTTATAAATCATGTTGTCATGTAATCATATTTGATCTCAAGAGAATGTGTTTGCATGTTTGGAAAAATTACAATATTAGGGGTGGGATAAACTCCTCTTTTCTCTCCATTGTCCCCAAAGAGCCAATCCATCTCCCTTCTCTCAATTTCACCCTATATCTCTATGTAACTCATATTATAAGATCCTAACAAAAGTAATGGATGTATCTCTATGTAACTCATATTATAAGATCCTAACAAAAGTAATCGCCATCCATCTGAGGAAGATCCTTCCTAAGATAATTTTTGGCAACTAGGGAGGATTCATGCAAAAGAAACAAATTATAGATAATATAATCTTGGTTTAAGAAGCAATACACTCTAGGAAGCAAAACAAGGATAGAGGAATTCTCATCAAAATAGACATGACTAACACTTGGAATCTTGGACCACATCCAAGTAACTTGGAATGCCTACCTTTCTAAACAACCGAACCTCGAAAGTTTGTAAAGATTTCATTACAAAAATAAAGAATAAATTCCAGAAATGGGATCACAATGTCTAAATTCATTAGGAATAATTGTGCTTATTAAATCTATGTTTTCAACATTATCAATCTAATAGTACTCTGTGATGCTAGCTCCAAAAGGAATAACGATGAAAATTGCAAAGAGATACACAAATTCATTTGGAAATGAGACAAATCCAATTAGAAAAAATTCCATTTGGTCAATTGGAATCTAATTCGAGAATCTTTACACCAAGGAGGACTAGAAATCAAATGTCCAATAGTGATGAATATTTCCCTGGGTGCTAAAATTGTGTGGTGATTGATGTTTTGTCCAATTGATTGGTGTAAGACATCTCTATTCCAAAAACACTTTCATGGGCATAGAAAACAATGTTTGGAAATTCTGATGCAATGTAGAAAAGGATCCTATATATGGAATCTCATTAACATAGTAATGCCTTTAATATAGGCCCAGTTAACCTGGATCATGGGCAATGGAAAGGAAATTAAAATCTGGCAAGATAAAATAATGGGAAATAAGTTGTGGTTTCATTGACTTCTGCTGCACTAAACTAAGTTGTGATTTCATTGACTTCTCCTGCACTAAGTTGTGGTTTCATTGACTTCTGATTTATAGATATTTTCCTCACTGTTTACACTGATTTCTAGCTTTGAATAGCCCTAGGTCACATTGCTGAAAAGTCCTTTAGCCTGATGTTTGTGTGAGGACAACGGATGGCAACTGTAGCACCCGTATGCCACTCTTCCTGTAGAAAAGAAAACAGACCAGATTAGTTAATGAACATCATTATATAGATAGTAGAAAAGGAAACAATACAAGATAACAAACACATTAGCATTTAACTTAAATGTGTTACAAAGATAGAAAACATTATATAGTATTGTATATGGAAACATAAAGAAAAACTATGCTGCAAATGAAGTTGACGCAATGATTCTGGTAGGACTACTCTACACACAGACCTCACCAAAAGTTTGCAACAACTTGCTCTCCCTAATGTATATATGTCTTTTGAAGAACATTGAAGACAATTGAGTCTGAAATTTGAATTCTCTTGGTTATAGCTATCCTGCAAATACTCATTCAATTGCCAAATGCTATCACCTTTTTTTGTTTTGTCTCAATCAATGATAGAAATAGATCCTTGAGGATGATGTTGTTCAAATCCTAGAAAATAGAAAGCACCTGAATGTTGTTATGGCAAAAAATATGGGAAATATGGAGAACAAGTTCATATTCATGGTTGGATCAAGGATTTTCAATATTGAAATATGTCATGGTGCATAGAAGAATGCTCAAATGAATTTCACTATATCCTAGTGAACTTGTTTTGATCAAAAGCCCTAAATGCTAAGTGTTTTAAAAAACACAATCATTGCCTTTAAAATTCTAGAACAAAAGCACAAACTGGCTTGTATGAAGTATCGGGACACTGAATAGACTCCAACTTGGTATTTAAACTTGACCTTAGTTTATAGTGAACACATAGACAAACACTGATCATGGGAAGTTGTACCTAGTTGTATCAGTGATTTGACTAGGTCAAAGTTTTTTTTTCATGTCAAGATAGATGCAAATAATGAGTTCTGGGAATTCTAGTATATGGGTCGACTGGATAAAAATTTTAAATGCTTCAAGTTCCACTATCTAGTGGTCGAAGACTGAATCCTTTATGTAGAACTAATCATTCAAATCTGACCAAAAACAAAATCACAATCCATCTTCAAGAACTTATACCAATTTTGGAGAATTTCATGCCATGCTTCTATGCCCAAGTTCATTCCAGACATTTTATCACGTTTAATTACTAATTTGACATGAAGAGTATAATTAGGTAAGAAAGAAACATGAAAAATACAAATTATCATCTCTGCCTACAATTATTTGGCATTAGAATTTAAGTTTGGGCAATTTCCTATCCGTAGCTTCTAAGAGTTTTAGACCTTTACTTCCCTCCACGAAAAGAGCATGAAAAGCCACATATTTAACTGTACCAGGTGTCAAGCGATACTTGCATCTACGCAAATTGTCTGATCCTTTACCTTGCATCATAGCAACAACATTAGCTGTTGCTGCACCTGATTGTAAAGTAGACACAACATCCTCACCTTCATGGCCCTGGACATTCTAGCAAACAACTCCAAGCTCATTTTTCCAATAGACCAAATTAATCTCAAATGAATTCCTTCTTCATAATAATAATTTTAGCGACAGTTCTGCACTAGAACTATCAACCAAATATTTTACAATACAAAACATAATCATACATCATGTCAAACTTTCCAAACAAAATTTAAAAGTGGCAACAAGATGCAAAAAATAATTTCATAAATTCTTGAAAATCATTATACTGGAAACACACCTAAAAGATCAGTGAAAATAGTTTCAAGGCAGGGTGGGCAGTGGCCACTATGACAAAGTTATTGGAAAAAATTCTTCCCACATTGCAACTTTTTCCCACAGGGCATTTCACATAAATGTGGATCCCAATCACCTGAATGAGTATTTGAGCCACCTCGATTTGCAAGAGGGAAGCATCTTTCACTGCACCTGTGTCTGCCACAATTTTTCTTTTGTCCACAAGAATTTTCACACGTGAATTCGGTATTTTCCTCTACGGATACCATTGTCTTCCAGCAAGGGACTATCTGAGATGATGATCCACATCGACATTTATGATTAACAGAAACCAAGCAAGGAGCACATTTACCATGGTGACAAGTATTTATACACAAATGCTTACCACAGGGAAGAAGCTTCTCACATACCTATGAGCAGGTTGGCACACTATCCATACAACTCTTCCTCTGACTTTGCAGCTTCGATTTACCACAGGGGCAATATTTGACCTTCCCGGGTGATAGTTCACAATCTCCACATTCTCTAGGATGACATCTCTTGCAGCACTTATGATTTTGACAGGAAAGCATCTTCATGCACAGGTTCTCACATGCAAATACACCATTTTTCCAGTCTAACTCCCCCTGGATCTCCATATCACCACAAAGTATCATCTCTTTGTAATTGTTGTTTTCCCACATGGGCAAGGTTGGGGTGGGGACATTGCCAAGCAAGATGGGCAAGGAACTAGATGACATTGGAGAGTACATGTATGTGGGAAACTAGGTGTTTTCTTTTCCTTTTCAAGTGGCTTCCCACATGGTCCTCCACATGGATGTGGAATGAGATAAAATTCCACCTCCGGTTCTTGCACCTTCCCACAAAAAAAATAGTAATGAAGATCATCCGGGGATGAAAGCTACACAGACTGACAACCAAGGCATCTCCAGTTGGAACCCTGACTTTTTCCAGCAGACAAATCTACAGAGGATGGAGCTCCTGCCCATTTCCTTCCACAGTGTAGTTGAAAAATAGCATAACAGCTGCCACAACACCATAACACGGCCGCAAAACTTGAAAGAGGACAGATGACCAGGATTCACTCTATATGCTGCAAGAGGAAGGAATAAGATTCTCAAATATTCAAGTAACCATATAGTTTCAAACCATACATGAAAAAAAAAAGTGGTATTCCAATACCTGCCATAACCAAATAATTTGATCGCCAGAAGCTCAGTCACAAGGAAACTATGTTCAAGTAACCAAAACCGATCGTTCAAGCAACCAAAAATTATCATCATGCCATTGGTCATTTCTTACTATCGCAAAAAATGGTGACAATTATTTTACAACTAGAGCAGATTGATCTCAAACTTCGGACCGGAACACCAATGGCTCCTGGTTTTCTGTGGGCTACAAAGTCAAAATGGAAATTTAATATATATATATATATATATATATATGTATACAAGTTTGGGGACAAACTATAATCCTGTAAAGACCCTTTAAGGAGGGTTCCATGTACAAACTAAGATCCTTATTTTTGATAAACTGAATAGACAAATTGTGCAAAGAACTTATAATAAATTGAAGTTGTCCACACAAACAGTCATGGAGTTAACTCTCAAAACACCAATAATCACAAGCATGGATCAAGCACCTACTCATAGCCTAAGCAAATGACACAATTTCCATGGCTACTGAGTTTAACACAAAATAGTTAAATGACCATCTAGACAAGGCACATAGCAAGATTGGGATTTTGGAAGGCCAAATTCTAGAGGCACAAAGTGAGAGAGTAAAATTGCGACATGAATATGATGCACTACATTGACTGCAATTGACTGCATTATAAGAACATGTTCATCATCATTGATGTGCACTTCCAAATATATCCTATCAAACTACATATCTTCGGGAATTCTTAGTTAAGGGAAGGATTCTTTTCCAAGAAACTTATGCATCCTCCACCATGCTCCTCTTATACGTTTGTCTGCTAGTATGGTGTTGGTTATGATCCTCATATATCTATTGTGTAGGAGATGCAAATTTCATTTCTTCTTTGGTTATCACAGCCCCCGTTGGTATATAAAATGTAAAATAGGATGGATCATTTGATATAGCAAGAGTAGGGTCAGGAAATACATAGCCTGTCACTTTGTTGGGATCTACGTCCCCCTTAATTATCCTCTAAATCGCTTTAAATGTATCTCTGTTAAACAGCTTCTCAATATCTAATTTCTCAATACCGAACTCTACTAAATGTGCCTTTATTCCTAAATATATGGCCTATGTGTAGTTATATTGGGGGGCATCATGATAATTATATGCATCTACTAGGGCCACCATTCCTTCATTGAATTCTTCGTCTGATTCTAGTCCTAGTATCTGGGTGAAGGAAGAAATCATTTTTTGATTCCAAGAAGATAATTTCTTCCAAATACAAGGATAGGGGTGGATTTCTTCCCTACCTTGATTGCATTTGAGTCTAGAAAACATATTATCTATGTAAGGTATATTCATCCTCATGTACCCGACTGCTTGAGCATCAATGGATATCACTTCACCTATTGAGAAAATGCCTATCATTTGGGTGATAGATAGCCTTGAGATATAGAACAACATATTTTGACCATCATTGGTGGTGACTCTCGAGGTGGTTGGGTTAAAATTTGAGCACATAATTGAAAAAAATTGGGAGATGGAAAAATATCAGGAGCCAAGTTTTGAGCTATCCCATACGGCCATAATTTGTTTGTTAGTCTTGGAGAGAACAAATTTCCTAGGGAAGCGCCTATCAGAGTTGATGGGATTCACGATGAATGTTTTAGATGGAGGACCATTGATAATTATAGGAATATAAGATGACAGGAAATTACTTGAGTGATGACAAACATCTTAAGAGAAAGTACGCTTGACAGGATAAAAAATTGAAAATATTTTCAAAGGCAGGAAGGAATTTAGAAAGACTTACCTGGTCAATTGATGAGGATATCTTAATTGGTTCTAGTGGATAATGGTTGTCGTCAATTTATGCTTTTGAATAATTGCAAATACCTTTATTATATTTCAATGGGAAATGGAAACAACAACTAGTATCAGTATTTTTCCTAAGATAAATGTTTCAAAGTTCCTTGCACATCCAAGAAAAATATAATTTATCCATTATACTCGGGCATAAATTCCTCTTTAATTGACGATTAATGAGGTACTAGTGAATGCTTTGTATCAGGGTATGAATATGATACCTACAAATAGTGTATCATTATTTTAATTGGAGAGGTCCTATCACTGGATCAATCTTGGTCGGAAAAGTACAAGAATCAAAGGATTGTTGTAATATCTACAGTGGTATTTGATATTTAGTGGTGAATCTTTGAAGAATCAGATTGGAGGAAGAGATACTTGCCAGCACAAATGGCCTAGATCTATTGTTTATCAAGTGGGTAATGATAATGACCATTTGCTCATACCATGAGGTGGATTTTTTAATTTATTATGTGGCTCATACCATCACAAATGACTCAAATCTGATGCATCCATGGGACCCGATCAATCTCTAATGTTCGCACATGGGGTTAGAGTAGGAAACCCTAACCATGAGTAAATGGACTGAGCTTGCATCTCATTCCATTATATCACATGATCTCGATATGGAGTGAATTCACAATCCCTTAACTATGATTGTAGAATCCCTTATGAGGATGATTTGTATGACCCCTACTTTTTTTGAGATGCAGGGATGACCTTCAACTAGGGAATCATGACAAGACATAGTGGGACTAGCATCTTAGGTATTTTTTATGATTTCTTTCTATTGTTTTGGGTCCCCAATGTGCCCAGGAATGCAGTTTGAGGCTATTTTCAAGCCCATACCTGTGTAATAGTGCCAAAAAACTCTACTACAACCATTTATTTAATTGCTTCACTATAGCAACACATAATTTTTTATCAATCTAAATAAGGCCCAAGATCTTAACTTTGGTATTAAAGTAAGATATTTGCAAATAAGAGGATAATGGAATTTCTACCTAGGGCCTTGCAAAACAAGGGTTATCATTAGTTTCTCTTATATGTTGTCAAATGCTCTTTGACCATCATAATTTTGCATTCTTGGAGAGGAGGGTTAAAAAATTTGTTGTCGACTTGCTAAAATATTTTATGAATCATTTTCAATATCCGATATGTGTTAATAATCATTTAGCATCCTTATAATTTTTTGGTGTTGGACGGTGTTGAAATATAGTCACTATAGATGGATCTACCACAATGCCATTATAATAGATTTGTTGTCCTGTGACTATGCCTTCACTCATTAGCATGACATACTTATAATTCCTTAAGGATAAGGTAATTTCTTTTTTCATTTTTGATTTCTCTGGAATATACATACACCCTCTAATTTATCCCCATTTTTGGAACAATGACTAAATCTGACACACACTCACTATAAAAAAAAGGATAGATGAAATCTACAGAGTATGTTGAGTCTATTCTCTATTCAGTATGCTTTATGTCATATTACTCTTTATAAAATGAAATAGATATGAAATTAACAAAACCAATCTAAGGAGATTATAAAAGGGATCCATTTCAACTTCTAATAATCTTAGCTTTTAGCATACCCTGCATCCTTGACTAAAACGTAGATACAATGGGCCTTAGAGCAAAGGAAAGAACCCCATACCTTGTCGGTAGAACCACCATACATATATTTTGATTCATTACGCTACCAAACCTTTATTGCTATATTTGACCTAGAGACATACGAGAGTCATATTGAAATGACCTTCTTCTTACTCTTACTCATTAATAAATATTTTACACACTATACCTAGTCTTACCACTATTGAGTCTTTTCACTCCTAGAAGGACATTGATTCATTATAATCGAACAATCTTCAGTGTGTATGAAGGAACAATTATAGTATCCAAATATGAAATTCCATATCAACAAATAAAAGGACCTTCAACTTGTATTGATACCTAACTAATGAAAACTTTAACAAAGGTCATATTTGAGAAATTGCTTAGAACATGTCCACTTAGTTATAAAAAATTAGCTGGTCGGATTGAGATAAATGTTTAACTCTAACCCATCACTATATTGGTTGGGAATCCCTTCCTTTTCATACATATAGAATCAATGAAAATGTACCACAAGCTAGGGTCCTTTCTTTCCAAGGCTGACCAATAGAACTTATATAGAACAAGTTTTCTATATTTGTCTACTATATAACCTAGGAGAAACTAAGTCATCTTGATGTTCATGTACTATCCTCACCAAGCTAACAATATGTATGTTGTTTTACTTTCCAGGATCCACGTAATCAACATGCATGCCCAGGTTTGGCCATTTTCTGAGTTTATGGCTGCAAATCCCTCATCCTTATCAAAATATGTAGTAGAGTCCCTTTCTCTTATATTTATAGATACATCATCATTAACAAGATCTTTATATGGATCCCTTAACTTCAAAACACTTTTAGGATTGACCACCATAAGATTCAGTAGGCTGCTTTGGTAATTTCGTGTGTCTATGAGGTCAATATTCATAGGATGGGTGCAACTTTTGATTATACTCTCTTCTTTTGATACACCATTATTTCCTTATAGATACAACTAACTTATTGATTACTTTGCAAGTTTCTATGAGATATGAAAATGCATGTATCTATGTCTGATGTTTATGTGTCCTTTGAAAAATAACTATGGAACCATAGTCATAAAATATACCCCTTACATCCTTTAATCTTGCACCTACTGTCAATGGATGAATACCTAGATAATTATTTATCCCATACAACCTATGTCACCTGCTCTGTGATGTCAAAAAAAAAGTTTAAAATTTCCCTAGAAATTTGGTGGCAACAGAGATGACCTAAAAAAATTGAATTTCATATATTCCAAGCAAGGATAGCCTCAAAGTACTAGATTTTTCTTGTATTTTTTAGTAGGGCTAACCAGTGACTTTGTAAGTACTAGAGTTTTCTTATATCCACAGAACAAGCCTAAAGCCTCATTTTGGGAAAGGTATCTGATATCAATCTTAAATTTAGTGTTGTTGGCAGTTAAGTAAAGTGTAAACCATTCAAATAACATGTCTCTACATGGATGAAATTTCCTAAAGATATATACCAGCCATCAAACAAGCAGTTACATTAATTTTGGGTAGTTCTAAGCTTGTTTTGGATATTTTTGTGCATCGTAACAATAATAAACCTCTTAATTCTCAGTTATGTGCACATTGGGAGCTATTTTGGCTAGTCTTCTAGGCATGAAAAAACCCTAATCTCAGAATTTGGGCACGAACAACCATTTTTAACAGTAAAAAATGCACAGAATACCCAGAATACCATGAATATAAATTGAGGATTATCTATATAACACAGAATACCCATAAAACCAAGAGCTAAACCTTTTAAGCTAAAGTTAAGACCCATGATTAGAAGACATGATACAGGAATATCCATACCTGTGTCCCATGTGGAAATTGTGAAACTAGAATTTCCTCAACATGCGTATTCATGCCACTAGCCTTTGTTTCTTCCCAGTCAATAAAATATATATCATCAAAGCTGTCATCATTCATGAATTTGGTCTACTGCATAAACTCCATATAATTTATAGACATTAGATTTGGAGAATAAAAAAATTAGATTTCATGTAATAAATTGAAAAATATTATTGCATACTTACGTACCATGCCTCTATTTTTATTTTGTCCAGCGATGACTTGCTTATAATTATCTCTACAGTACATTGCATACTGCTAAAGCTCTAATTGAGTCATTCTTTTCAATCGATCATCAAAATAATCATCAAATGGGCCTTCATCCATACTGGTTGAAGATGACAAAGTATTTATTGAAATTTCCACCCTGCCAATGGAGCCCCAACACACTCTTTTATCTCTTCCCTCACCCCTCTTGCTATTTGGGATGTCATTTCCAACTCCTCTGGAAAAGCAACGACTCTAGCATGTGGCTATACTAACCGAGGCATCGGATGCCTATACTGAACATCTTGTCGTGCATCAGGTCGTTCATATGTACGACCTTTTCCAGCACCATAGAAACTGGATCCTGTATCTGTATAGTCGAGGTCCAGGTGAAACCGGAACTATGCAATCAGCATCTTAACAAAATACTGAGGAACCTCGTCATTATTTGGGAACTTCCCATATGTACATAGGAACCTGGAATAAATATGGGGTGCAATCAGTGGATCATTGAATCTTGCGATATTTAGACGTTTTTTGTCTACAGGCCGCAAGTCAAAACATGAAAAGACCATTTCTTTTGTGACAATTTTTTTTATTTCTTCAAACTTGTGGCAACCCATCACTGACAACCACCTCCTACGCATCATGTCATGAAAAATATGGGTTGATGGTCCAACCCCAAGATATGTCTCGGTCAAACTATTCAGATTGTGCAAAACAATCTGGAGACATTGTTGAGAACCAAAAGAGATATTTGAAGTGTCAAGTTCTGCCTGCAATCTCGATGAATGCTCCTTCATCTCTTCCACAGTCAACATAGCAATGTTGTCTTCCCAAGGAGTCTCCTCGAGAACATCTCTATGATGACTTTAAAGAGGATCATATCTTTCATTGCAAGCATACTGATGCACCCGATGACCTCTCCTTGTCTGGGGAGTTGGATTAGGATCAGGAGCAGCAAACCCTATAAGAAGTAAAATGCATGTGAAATTATTAAAAACTATATATATAATTTGTCAATCAAATTATAAACATTTAAATAAAATGTGTTCATTATAAATACTTGATGGAACCTCTGCATTATCATGAACATGGTGCGAAATAGAAATAAATTCTTCTGAACCATCATTATTGTTAGAATGTCCAGAAGCCCCTGTAGGAAACCAAATATTGGCAATCACATGTAAGTTTACACAAAAAATCATCTAATTTTTCACAAATAAAATAGTCATGTCAAACAAAAATTCTAGTCAAAATGTATGTAAACAATCTCTACCTAGCGATGGTGTATCTGAAGAATAAGACACTAAGGGTGTCATATGTGGTTGTCCAATGACCCCTGTATACCCACCCTCAGACAGACGTCTGTCATTTTGAGAGCCACCACCTGTGCACAACAAGATATTAGAAATATGTGTAAAAGAAGTTTTATGTTTATATAGACTTGAACGTGAATTGAATGACAATTGAATTTTCCTGACGATGACCTCACGGAGTGAAGCTGCATACTAGCCAATATTTCTTCACCCTGAAGCTGTGAGCCTGTGCCTGATAAGAATTTTCCACATATTAAAAAACATGTCAAACAAGAATTCTAGTCAGAATGTATGTAGACAATCTCTATCTGGTGATGGCGTATAAGACACTAAATGTGTCCTCTGAGTTTGTCCACCAACACCTGTAGACCCCTCAGACAAACGTCTATCATTGTGAGAGACACCACCTGTGCAGAAAAAGATCTTAGAAAGATGTGTAAAAGAATATTTATGTTTATATAGACTTGAGCATAAATTGAATAACAATTGAATTTACCTGACGATGACCTCACAGAGTGTTGTTGCATAGAAGTCAAGTTTGCTTCACCCTGAAGCTGTGAAGCTATGCATGATAAGAATTTTCCACATATTAATAAACATGTCAAAAACGTGTCAAACAAGATAAATATATTTCAGATTAACAATCGAATATACCTAATTGCATCACATGTCTTCGTCTAGCACTGGTGGTAGATGTCTCTGGGCGATCCATGTGTCCTTGTTAAGACAAAATGAGAAATAAACCAGGTTAATCATAAACTTAGAGATGTAGGCACATGAAATGAAAGATTAGAACCTACTCTAGCCTAAATTAATGCTAGCAAGCACACTTCAAAATGTAATAAAACCAAATCAAACAATGAGGTAAACTAACACCACAGGATTAGCTTAGAACTGGACCACAAGATCATATCTCCCCTGTTAGATCTTTATCTTTGATGTCTTATTCTGGTAGAGGTTGACTAAGCTACTAAAGCAAACTACAAAATGCAAGAAAATGAAATATGGAAATGACTTTCAAACAACTAATCTCTTAGAAATATTCTATAATCAAAAGTGTTATATTGCATATATATAATACGATGTTCTAATGCCAATGGAATCGAGAGGATCAAATGTCTAAGCCTATAAGAAATAGATTCTAATACTAGAAATGAAGTGATCAAGACTAAGTATTCTTATGCAAACAAAAAGGTAGAGATACTAGAAATCAATTGTCAATTTCTAAGTATACCTAAAGAGGTGCAGAAGAGACAAAATTTAATGACGGAACTAAACATGAGAATGCTTTAACATACAAATCTATGCAAAAGGAATGCATCAAAATCTATCAGATCTACAATGTTCTAAACCCTACCACTAATGAAACTCACTCCCTAGATTTGAAGTTTAAGTGTTTGATTATAATATTAGGATCACATTACAATGTATTTATGTTTCCTAAGGTGGATTATAGCTATGGTTATGTATTGATAGAAGGAATTGATGATGGCATAAAAATAGAGTATCCCTATAACCAATAAAAGTAAACATAGATATAAAATATGCTATAAATTTAAATGTCATGCTTGAGAGATTTTAATGATCAAAGCTTACCTACACAAGATTCTATATCTACAAACTCAAATCTATTCGAACCAAAGATCAATTCTATTGAAACAAGCTTCCTCAAAACTAATTTGGAATTAAGAAACAAAATTACAATTTCATATACATGGAACACAAGGAAAAGAGCCAAATGCTTGTGTTTACATACAAGTGTAGTGAGTTCAAGTATTGACAGATGGGGAAGCTACGAACTAATGCAAATTTGAATGCATAGAATATGACCTGTGACTAAACTACGTATAGGAATGGTTACAAAAATGGTAGATATATGAGAGATTATATGTAATACCAGTGCAAACAAGTTATAGTACTACTATAAATAAGCTGAATGCAAATATAAATAGAGTATGGATATAAATGGTAAGCACGCCAGTTTAAACAAATGGATTTCTCATACAAATGAGTGAAAACTTGTATGAATAGATAAAATGCAGAAGGAAACAAATCAAATACCAATAAACATAGATTTGCAACACCATTAAATTAGCGAACATGATCTAACTGAGAATTTATACATGCTTTTAAAAGGAATAACGATTTGATTTAGTATGATTTCAAACCATAACATGATTTGAAAATTTGACTCACCCATGCAATAATAGTTATAAATGCAAGGAAATGTGAGAAGTTGGGTCTTTACCGAACATCAAAAAGGTCTGCAAGAAGGTCTAAATCTGTTGGAAGGTCTAAAAGTGCTCGAATATCATATTTAGGAATTTTGTTTACTAGTTTAGGTACCAATATGTACCTACAGGATTTTTGGTACCAATTCTTGTACAAAGAGTAGAGGCTTCCTAGACATATAACACTTCATGATTAATTGCCTAGTCTATTGATCCAATGTTAATAAATATTTAGATTTGACTAAATTTTTGAAAATTATGGAAGTCTAGAAAGTTTGAAAATGATGAAGGCCCTTATTGTCAATGGAGTGTATAGGTTGCAACTAAATACTGATGCCAATAGTGCTTCAGGTACCAGCATAAGACATTGATCAAGATGGAGGAACTAAACTATATTGGAAATCCTTATTAGACATGAACATAAAGCTAAACATCTGTTAATAATCTATGGTGTTTGAGTCCATGAGTACCAAAAGACTGCTATTGGTTATTAGGTCTGATCACATGCAAAGAAAGTCATAAGATAATACTCATATAGAGAAATATAAACTGATCAAAAAACATAGTGCATTCGATGACATATCCATTTGAAATCCTTTCAATGCTCTTTTGATAATATCAACAAGGATGCACAAAAATTTACAAATTATGGAACATTTTTTAGAAATCAAATTATGAAACCTTTCCCTTAAGTGTTATGACGACACTTAATCGTGGAAACACGATGTTTCGCAGAGAATCAACTTAGGATTGATCGATCCGTATACATTTCGAAGGTTTTGTTCAACACTTACAAGTTCATATCATCATGTATCATTAGATATGATAAAGCATAGAAGGATGCGATGACACTTACAAAATGAAAAGACATAACATTGTCTTCACTAATATTCTTTGAGGACAAAGAATTTATGAAGACGAAGGAAATGCTATAAACATAAATAAGTGTTAACAATAAGTATAATAAATCAATCAGGACAAGTCATCCTGCTATTTTCTCAACATCGAAATCTAGTATCTCTCTAGGTCCAAAATCTTTTCCCTTTTTCGGTGGAGGATATCAATATGGGTTATGAAATATTTGGGTTTCACTCTTAATCAAATGGTTAAAAAAAGGTAGATTGAAACTAGCTTTTAGGCTGCATGGAAATCTAAATCCATCTATGGTGCAATCGTTGGCTTTCGAGAGGTGGCAAACTCATGCTGGTGAAATATGTTCTCAAATCTCTTCTTGTTTATTGGCACATCCTAGCAAGTATCCCAAAGGGATTCCTATCCAAAATTCAATGTATATGTAGTCAATTTCTTTGGATAGGAAAGGATACCCATGGCATTCATTGGACAGGCTATAAATATATCTCTAAACCAAAGGTAGAAGGGGATTAGGGCCTTAAATACATCCCCATATTTAGTAGATCCTTAGCTACAAAATGTCACGAACCCGAAAATTCATAAAATTTATAAACTCTTCTAAGTGCCTAAAAATGTCACTTAAATATATGCGGAACCATAAAGTGTGGGTTTGCTTTCTTTAAATACTGCTTTACAAAATAAATTAAAACTTTGCGACACTTATTACTGTTTACAAATGTCGTTATACTAATCAAGGAAAAGATATACGTCTTAATTTCAACTACATAAATTCTAAACTTGATAAGTCAACCAATTCTTAAATCTTGCGGAAAACACAAAAACTTCATTATGTCTTAATATGCATCTTTAGAAACGATTACTTCTTTCAATAAAACAATGGTAATAACACCATCATAATCATAAGCGAAACATTTTATCAACAACCAACCTTGTATATGAATCGTATACATCAAGTAATCATAACATTTTTAAGGGCAGAAACAATACTCATACATAAGACACATTGAGAAACACCATAGGAAACACAAGAGACAAAATATAACGTGGTTCACCCGTACACGGGCTAGTCCACAAAAGGTGTGTGCATCTTTTATTATTAGGCCAAAAAGGGTAATAAGATTACAACAAGCAACATAGTTGTTGTAACAAGATTCCTTCTTCTTCTATCAAGCCTCTATCACATAGAGATTTTTCATGAATCCAACAAATGTATAAAATACCTTAATTTGAAATCTAAATAACTTCAAAATAATAAATAGCCTTAAAAAGATAAAAGGTTAAAAGAGAACCTTAACTAAGGAAACCCTTCCACTCTAACATAAAGTTTTAACCAATAAATCAAAGAAACATTTCAAACCTCCCATATCTTAAACAAGGGATAATACCATTTTAAAATAATATCTTATATTACCATATATTTTGTTCCTTAATATTCTTTTAAAAATCTATATATGTATTCTTAATTTAATCTAAGGAATCATATCTTTCACATTATATAAAATACCACATAATAAAGTTAATAATTGGTCTAAAGGACATCTTTCCACATATACTTAAGAATATATATGTACACATTAAACTAGAAGATATCATACCTTAAGGATATATATACTTTTCAGTATTAAAACTAAATCATATTATTAGTACATCTTCAATGTAGTATAAATATTTTAAGCGTGGGCTTGTAACTTTTTGGAGAACCCAATAAATACTAATAACGATTTAAATATTTTTCTATACAATGATAAATGCTATTGAATCCTTTACTTTATTCAACATATTTGTAAACATGAATTTACCCAATTCAATATTATTGATCGATTCAGGAATTTAACTTCAAATTATACCTTACCAACCATGTACTCAAAAATATTAAGCAAATGACGATTCTATCACAATTGCTAAGTCATTTAAACACATAAGAGGGAAGAATATACACACATTCAGATACATCGGACAAAGACCATTTTTTTTAAGGTGGTTCACCCACTCTCGAGCTACGTCCACAAAAAGGTGTTGCATCGTTATTATTCAAAAGGGGTTACAATTCCGCAACACAAATGTTGCCATACTTTCTTCCTCCTGGCTTCTCTTATAGAGAGCATTTTCAAGAACAATCTATGGTAACTTCAAAAGTTACTACCGAGATCTTATTTACATGGTTCCTTCTATGACTAAAGAAACGCAATACGCTTTCGTAAATCAATACCGATTGAAGGAAAGATCTACATTTTCCACATGTCCAACCACAGAAATCAAATGCTACTATTCTACAATACAGGACAGAACTAGCATCCTCATCTAAGAATAAGCAGTGAATTCTAAACACGATTTCCACATACAAACAGGATTCTGAACAAGAACAGAGATCCGGAAGAAAACAGATTTACACTATCATTCAACCAGTAACCACGATTCAGGTTAGCATGAAGATCAAGTATCTGCGTTTTCGTCAAAAATGCAAATAAAAAAAATAGCAGAAAACCATCCACAATTTCCATCTAACAGTCAATCCTCAAAATACTTGGAATATCGCGGTAGACTATATCTATGTAGAGAAAATCCCAGGCAATAAATACATAAGAAAATCCCCATGATTTCGTGGTAGGCAAAATTATAAGGAGGTAATCACAGAACTCGAAGGAGTTTTCCAGGCTTCCACACAAAACATAAGCAAGAATGCATTACGTTAGAGTCCCATGGTAGCATATTTCCAGTCATCGTTTTATATTGCAATCATACAAAATATAACACAGTGAACACAAAATGCACAAAATACATCTACTGTAACCAAATTCACCCAACATCATACCAAAAATGTGAGATACGTCCTAGCAGTAGCTCTATAATTCTGAAGCAATCTAACTCAGAAGATGCAGGGAGCCAGCATCAACAGATCGCCCTCCCTCTACATTCATATAAAATATAAAAATACCAGTAAAATAAGATTTCAAAGAGCAGATCGCCGTCTTTGCCACACTTGGGGTATCAACAAAGAAGGAACTGATGGAATCGGATTTATCCAAAGGAAAAATGTGCCTTCCATCCTTGAGATCTACTTTCTCTTTAAAAGGAAAGACACTCAAAACGCAATACAACAGGATCCGCCAAAATCCAAAGACACGGCGCATAAGGGAGACTAAAAAGAAAAAGCCTTACCTCATCTCCACGCAGATGAAATGGCTGAATAAAATATAAAGGTGCAGGGATCTAGTATCGGGAAGATCGCCCTCCCTCTCCCTCCTCCACGCAGATGAAAAAGGTTGCATAGTTAAACTAATGCAGAGAAACAACATCGAGGAGATCGCCCTCCTTCTACCTCCCTCCACGCAAATGATGGCTGAAGAAAAAAGGTGAAGGATCCAGTATCGGGCAGGGCCTCAACTCCATTCATAGGAGAGCTCCCCTTTTTCCTCCGCTCGCTACACTAAGAAATTAACTAGTTGGATATCGATTGATTCAGGGTATGGAATCGTCAGGGCAGAGTATCGATCCAGAGTAGAATCATCCATCCATCCTATCTCTACAGGGTTTTTTTTTAATTTTTTTTCAGCAGGTTGCCTATCCGGAGGATGAAATCCAGCACGATGTCTATCGGGTAATTCCATCCAAAGAGATCGTGTGTCCCTCTCCTCGTTTACATCCCCCCCTTAATACTACCTTCGGGGTTCCTCCCTTAACTCACATCGTTCATTCCAATGCTCCGAGGTGGTAGTTTGTTTTACCGTTATAATTGATGTGTCACTTCCCTGTAAACAATTCTCATAAGGCTCTTGAATGCTACAACTGATCCCAACAACAAGATGACACGGGTAATGGTAAGATTAAATGCATCCCACCAATCGAGCGATGATGTCCCCTCTGTCATCATCGGCGAACTACTTCTTAAAGTGATTGTTATCAAAACATGGTACTGAAAAGTAGGAAGAGAACCTAATCCATTCGTAGTGGTAGGCATACATAATAATAAAGGAAAACAATCTACTCTAACTATAATATTAGAGATTAAGGGTTTAATTTATAGAGTTTGTTTAAAATAGGTATAACCTACTTTTTATAAACAATTAACTAAAACTTTAATCGTTGGTAAAATGAATACTTTCTATGAAAGTATTAGAATATGCAAATATGTCCCTCTTCACCAAGTAACATGTCCCCTTACACTTTAATATGTATATAAATATAAACATTATTACATATTTCAAAAATTCAGGTTAATAACTTTATCTCTAGGGATTATTGTCTCTTTGACATATAGAGATCTCGTGGGACAATAGTCATATGTACCTTACGGATAAAATTATGTGTATTTGACTCTACATATATATATATGTAGATATGACCCCCTTAAAGCTAAATCTATTTCTTGGACATCCTTTATAGGTGTTTTGTGTTAAAAATAGCTCATCTTATTTTCTAAATAAGGTGATTATAAAAATCTCTAAGAAGATTTCGCTTATCAATAAAGTCTCCGAAAGAACTCCTTGGCACTTGATGCCAAGATTTAAAGATGATCATGATCATTATGATAATCCTATTTATCTTAAGTAACGAAAGTAGTTACTTAGGGTAGTTGCTTAACCTCATGCAGGATTATTTAGTAAGAACCATCTTTACACTAGTGATTAGGTCTTAAGGATTTCCTACAAGCTTGCAATGTGTAGTTACTTCGCTTAGGATTAACCTAGCTCACGATGACATTTAGAACTTAGGAAATAATGTAACAATACTTTCGAGGTCCACAAGTGGAGCCTTGGCCTTGAGCTCCTGACTAGTAACCAAGTGTACAACAATGTTTTTTTTCATTTTTACCATAATAGGGCATAAAGGAGGTATATCACACAAGATTTGTGTGGAGGTTAATCTCCAAGGGTGGTCTCCAGTAGAACATTATGGAATTTAAATACTACAGCCCAAGAGATACAGTGACCTGGATCTGAAGCAAGCTAAAAACCCACATAGGAGGCTACATGCATTGAAAGGTGATCACCTCTACATTCCTGATTATTGGCTATCACCTTGCATGGAAGGTGGGAAATGGTAACCCAGTTTGACTTCCTTGTCCAAATCCATGATAAAACTCTCACTTTGATTTGGCATCAAGGTTGGGAAAATTTGCAAATGATCGGAATTCCTAATGAAGTTGCACCTGAATGGGATAATTTTCTTCTAAGTCTAGTGCATCATGGACACATCAAAATTTTCGATGAGTCAGATTAGTTAAGGTGGTTGGGAAACAATGATGGAGGCCTGTAAACAATGAATCAAACACATGTATTAAGGAACGTTGAACTAAAATCGTGGTATAAGTGTATCTGGAAGGTGCACTCTCCTCTCAAATGCAGAATTTTGGTCTAGTTATTACTTACAAACAAAGTGGTCATATATGAAAATATCACGAAGAGGTTATTTTAGCGGTTGAGCTAGTTTTATATATGCAAAACATCTGAGGAAAACTCTCCCCGCCTTTTCATTCACTTCCCATACACTAGGAAAGTTTGGAAGGACTTAGAAACATGCTTAACCTTGAATGACTAATTTGAAACAGGAATGGGACTTAAGTTGGTTTCAATAGCACCCCTACACTAATTAGACTTGATATCCTCACTAGATCATATAGAACAAGCACCGAAGGAAATTTGTCGAGCATCACAAGAGGAATTCGGCCTCTAACCCTAAGGGCGAATTGATCGAAATGAGATTAGTTCCTTGAATGGGTGAATGGGGTCGCAAATAAATCCTTGAGGATTTGATATGATGCCTTAGAGGGCCAATGAAGGGAAAACGGCCTCTACACGAATGAATATGATGAAAACCCAATAAATTCATCCTCTCTATAAGAGATTCCACCCCTAAGACTTAGAAAGAAACTATTTTTTGGCCAAATAAATAATTAAAATGAGTCAAACAGAATTAATACTTTGGGACTGAAATTCGGTCACCCAGGGCATCTAAAATATGCAGAATTAATACTAGTATTTAAGATTCTAAAATTTTTGTCACCATTCCGCAAATTCGTGTCTAAAATTGGTTACAAACCTGTTCAAATAAGGGGTTCGAACTGGCGATGGCGGTCCTCCGTGATACAAAAGATTCCTACATTTTTATGAGAATGTTGGTGCAGAGGTAGCTAAATTAACCCTAAATTAACCCTTTCCTTTTTAAAGTACTGCCTTGAGCTTAGTTCGAAAAAGAGAAAAGTCTAGAGCCTACCCGTGTGCGGTCGTCTAATGGTACGGTCATCTGGTAGACTGGTTCGAACTGGTGGTGGCAGTCCTCTTCTCGTGGTCGTTCACTTCATTGTTGTGGGTGGTCTTCCCTTCCATTCATTGTTTCAACAAACAGAGTTGAACAGAGTTGCAGTGAGTGGTCTTCCCTTCCCTTCATTGTTTCAGCACTGTGTGGGTTTTGAATGACAACAGACAACAACAACGTTGAAAAATGACAATGCGTGTGGCGGGCAAATATTTTTTCGTTTATATAGTTAAACATTTCTTGGCCGAGACGTTAAAAGAATATAAACTCTCGACCGAGAAACCTATTCGAGAGTTCAATATAAAAAATATGGTTATATTCTCGAACGAGAAACTACAAATTCTCGAGCGAACAATTCTCTAACTATGGAACAACTCTCGGATGAGAAATCTAACCATGGTTAATGTCTCTCCCGAGAAGTATTACAACTCTCGCCCGAGAAAATATGTTGACCTTTTTCTCGGGCGAGAAACTAGAAATTATAAGAAGAAAAAAAGTGGATTGTCACGGAATTGTTTCCCAGCTTCACGTTTTCACCCATGGTATAACTTCCTAACTGCAAGGACTTATCCAAAAAATTCCCATCGAAATCATTAGTAAGACAGTATTGATTGATATTGAGGTTCTAGATTCTTGGTTAGATTACAATCTTCTCCTTGTTTATAGCTATATGTATGTTATGAAAGTGTTCACTTTCACTGCATGTACTATAGTATTTAATAGAGTAAGATTCATAATGACTATGATTCCTACACCTTTCTTCAAATTGAAATAGAGTTTGAAAAGAATTCTTGAAAAATTGGCTAGGAAAGCTTCCCCTAAAGAAGGACCATGATATCACAAAAGGGAAAGTAAATATTTAGGTTTGGAATGTATAGTTATGTTTCCTTATCAGTAAATTAATAGAAACATTCTCTCCAAAAATTTAGCCCAAGATTCCATAAATGTAGTGAAGACTTCTTGGAAAATTCGCTAGGAATGTTTCCCCTAAATAAGGACCATGATATCACAAAAGGGAAAGTAAATATTTAGGTTTGGAATGTGTAGCTATGTTTCCTTATCAGTAAATTAATAGAAACATTGTCTCCAAAAATTTAGCCCAAGATTCCATAAATGTAGTGATATGTGTCACTTAGTTTGTTAGATAAAAATAAACCAAGAAGACCACTTTTGGATATAACTAGCGTAGATCCATCTCAAACCCGGATCTATCAAGCACCAAGAGGGATCCAATTTCTTGAGGTGTAATTTTTTTTGTTTTATCTTAAATTTTTTACACATTAAGAAAGAAATTACCCCTCAATAAATTGGATCCCTCTTTTAATTTTTTATTTTTTTTTATAAGTTATGAGCGAACATGAAATTTTTAATTACTTTTGATTTTTTATAAGTTATGAGCCAACATGTAAACATAACGTGACAAACATGACAAACGTGACAAATGTGACAAACGTTACAACATCTCCCATCTACTGGGTTGTAACGTAACACCAGCATAGATCCATCTTAAACCCGTATCTATTGAGGTGTATTTCTTTTTTTAAATTTAAACTCAAGAAATTTGATCTCTCTTGATTGATAGATATGGGTTTAAGTTTTAAGTTTTTATTTTATAAACGAACATCTATTTTTCAATTACTTTTCATACTATTTTATTTTATGAACCAACATGGATTTTTTTAATACTTTCCATATTTTTTTTATGAGCAGACATAATTTTTTTTAATTTTTTTGTTAGTAACAAACATTACATCACAAACCTTACAACATCTCCCCCATACTTACATTACTTTACTTATTTTTACTTTACTTTACTTTACTTACTTCTTTTTACGCGCAATCACTTTTTATGTTTTATTATATGTAACGCTACATTTTTACGTTTTATTAGATGTAACGCTACATCACACAAGTTAGAAGATTTCCCCCATACTGGGTTGTAGAGCACCTCGTTTCACTTGGTCCAATGACAAACGTGACAAATGTGACAAATGTTACAACATCTCCCCCATACTGGGTTGTAACATAATGTGACAAATGTGACAAATGTGACATGTGACATCCGTTATAGGATCTCCCCCATACTATTACTTTTTACATTTTATTACTTTTGAAAACGTTACATGTGACATGTGACATCCGTTACAGGATCTCCCCCATACTGGGTTGTAAGCACCTCATTTACACTCAGTGCAAAAGGGAGGAATTTGAATGGGATAATGAGTGTGGTTGGAAATAGAGGAGTACAAGTGAGTTAGAAGGGTAAAATGGAGAAAATGGTTGGAGACTCAAAGCTAAGCATTTTAGCCAGAAATTATTTCATATGATTTTAGTCTCAGAGTGGCTACTTTCTTGTAAAAAGAGTCTAGACAAAGATGAAGGGATAATAATCTCTCTATGGTCATACTAAAGGGAACCTATTAATGTTGTATGAGGTAGGTTATTGGGTTTTATAGTAGTTTTAAATATTGGTAAAAGAACTTGAGTAAGCTCTAACCAGTGTAAAATGCTCTCTATGCACACCTTGAAGAGCACCAAGTGATGTTAGGTTAGTAGGTAATGTGAGTGGTTCTAGTTGGAAATATTATTTTGAAAACACTATTGTAACTACTAGAATACCTATAAACCCTAATACACTTTCCTAGTGATATCATGGATAAGCTTGGGGTGGCTTTTGAGGCTCAACAATTAAATTTTTACATGAGAAATACCTACAATTGGGTGGTACGTGGACCTACATAGTTTAGTTTTTTTTAAGAATTGCATATAAGTTAATTTTACTTATATTGTCATATACTTTGTTGTTTAAATAAAGGCTTAACTCCGTATTCTAGTCATTTTACACTTTAAGGAAAATAAAGTATTATAAATGAGAAAATAGTATATCTGAATTCTTTCAAAAATGTTTCTTGATTTTATTATACAATTACTGTAGAGAATTTGTAATGATTTTATTTACATGATAAAAGAAAAATAAAGAAGTAAATATCATTTTCTAGTATTAAAAGTTAACATGTAATATCAATTGTGTTCTTTTTCCATTATTCAATTCTATAATATATTTAGAAGTTATAGAAACGAAACAAAATATTATATATTATTATTATTATTTTAGTTGTTTAAAGTGTAACATAATTTATTAACTTGTAAACAGAAGTATGAACATAAATAAATAGTTATTAAGAATACAAATAACCATTTTTTATTATAACAAATAAATATCATAATTTAAACATTGAATATAAATAGTAGAAACATTCAGATCTTTAGTAAAGTATTTTTATGAATAAATTTATAAAATAATTTTAGGTAACTAAAGAAAAATAAATGTGACTATATATAGGTATATAACGACATAATGATAAATATGGAAACAATTTAATTTTAAATTACTACCATAAAATAAGGTTCTTAAATATTATACAAAAGTAAAAAACTTTATAATTTTATATCCATTACAAAATAGATTCATTTACACCAAAATCCGAGAGAAACATTCAACCTAGTTCGTGTTCTTAAATATTATACAACAGTAAAGAACTTTATAATTTTATATCCATTACAAAATAGATTCATTTACACCCAAGTCCAAGAGAAACATTCAACCTAGAAATGAGGGTAAAATCCTTCTATTCAAATTATAGGAAATTATTTAGTGAACGAGCCACACATTATCATCTAAGTAAAGTTAAGATAAATAATCCTAGTTATACCAAAATTTAGGAATCGGTCTAAGTAACTTACTTCTATATTGCGAGATGAACAAGGTTCACAACTTAGGTCATTTTAATACCAATTTAGGAAGTCAAGGATAATATCTATCATTGGGACAACCCTACATTTCCCAAAGAAGAAATATATATAAACTATTAGTATTCCCACATAATTACAAGTTCCACCCAAAATAGGTCATTTTTAAACCAATTTAGGAAGTCAAGGATAATATCTATCGTTGGGACAACCCTACATTTCCCAAAGAGGAAATACGTATAAACTATTAGTATTCCCACATAATTACAAGTTCCACCCAAAAATAGGTGGAACAAGACCTAAAATTAGAAACAATGTTTACCTAGTTAAGTAAGAAAAATAATTTGACCACTTCTAAACCTGGAAGGAAGAACAAAAATTTAATAGTATAAAACTTTCCAAGGGAGAAACTAAAATAATGAATGAAAAGTAAAAATGGTGTTCATGAGAAAATCTAACCTTGGCCTTGGCCGCTACAAGACAACTTCATAAATCAGTGACGAAGTAGTGTTTTGAATTTTCATTTTCTAAGAAGACATTGTTGAATTACAATGAGCAATTAAACCTTGTGGAGAACTAAGGCTTATACTTTCACTTCCATAACGCACGGTTTAAACATAGTATTGAACGTAATGTATTTACAAATTCACACCCAATCACTTGTGTGAAAATTACCCTATAACATCATTTAACTATTATTACAAGAATATTATTACAAGAAAATTGACATTTTAGTTATTTGTAAAGAATTAAGAAAATCTTTAATTTTTTACTAGTCATTTAAATGTGGAACTAATGTGGGGATATGAAAATGGTGTTAAACTTTATAGTACAAAAGTGGACTTTGTAAAACCACCAAAACTAATCATAAGTGGATTGAAATTTTGTGGTACAAAACACCAAAATAAATTTAATATATATGTATAAATATAAATATTTAATACATGCATATGGTGTAAAACATCACAAAATAAATAATAGTGAAAAAAACAAAAAACAAAAATATGCCACATTGAGCATCATCCTGTTATTGTGGATTTATTTAAAATTATTATTATAGAGTTCTATATGGTGTAAAGCACCATAAAATAACAAATAATGTAAAAAAAGCACGACCATGTTATTTTTAGTAAGGTTGTGCTTATATAGGGGTTTATTTTATATACCATATAAATTTTATGATGAATACCACTTGTCATCCAAAAAAAGAAATAAATAATTATATCAACAGAATTTCTTCAATAGGAATTTCACTATTAATAAGAAGAGATATTTTTTGTTACTTAATAACAAAACCCACAAATAATTAGTAAAAATTTAATTGTGTCGAGAGGCACTTTATACAACTCAAAGTGGATGAGATGTGTCATGTTTGTCATGCTCATGTGGCACATGTAGGCTCCATAAACTAAATATATAAAAACATTATAAAACCAAGCACATGTTGGCTCAAATTTAAATTGGCTAGATTGTAAAATACATTTATATAAATATACATCGAACTGTTGAATATCAAGATTTACCCATCCTCACATTTGAAATAAATCTTTTCATAAATAGTTACAAGACAACTAAATATTTGTGTATTAGTTAGTCTTACCTTGATTTGTTTTACAAGAGAAACATATATTCACAACACTCTTTTACTTCATAGTCAATGATGAATACAATTTTTGTATTTTTGTAGGATTTATTCTAAATTATTGTTCTATTATTAACTTAATAATACATAATCAATATATTCTCCACCATAATCATCCACATGCCAACTATAAATCCTACAATGTGCATTCATTGAGGGAAAATAACCCATCATTTTAAGAATCTGAAAGAGGTTTTCGTGAACAATCTATCTAGCTTCAGACCGTTTTGTTTTTAATTATTGACTAACGTGAAAACTGTGGCATGCATTTTACTAAGCAGTACATAGCTTGAATCTAAGCACAAGTTGTTTGAAAAAATTTCATGTTGGCAAATTCATTACGGGAAAATGACTCATCATTTTAGGAACCTCAAAGAGGTTTTTGTGAACAATGTATCTAGCTTTAGACCTATGGATTTGGTTTCAATTACTAACCAATGTGCAGATTGTGGCGTGTAGCTTACTAAGCAGTTCATAGATTGACTCTGAGCATAAATTGTTTAAAAAAATTCCATCTTGGCAAATTCATTATGGGTAAATAACCCATCATTTTAAGAATCTGAAAGAGGTTTTTGTGAACAATGCATCTAGATTCAGACCTATGGTTTTGTTTTTAATTATTGACAAATGTACATACTATGGCGTTCATTTTACTAAGCAGTTCATACCTTGACTCTAAGCACAAATTGTTTGAAAAACTGCATGTTGGTAGATTCGTTACGGGAAAATGGCCCATCATTTTAAGAATCTAAAAGAGGTTTTTATCAAGAATGTATCTAGATTCAAACCTATTGTTTTGTTTTCAATAATTGACCAATGTGAAAAATATGGTGTGCATTTTACTAAGTAGTTCATGGCTTGACTTTGAGCATATTAAGTTGTTTGAAAAACTACCATCTTGGCAATCTCGTGTTCTTCATCTATCTTATCCCTTGTGATCAAGTCTAAGAATAATCAAACAACAAGATTTGAATGGCTTGCATGATTAGAACCATGTGAATACGGGTGATTCCATGAAGATGGGTAACTATTTTTGGCCAAATATGACGGTGAAAAATGGAAATTTTACCGATGTATTAAATTGAAGCCCTCGAAACTCATATTTGCCAAATGAATTTTGACCTGCGGTTGAAAAACGAAATGTAGAGAATTATGGTGGATTTCCAATGATATTTTTTTGAAATACGTCAATGTTATTTATCGTGTCGAATTTTCATTTAATGAAACGTGTGTACTTAAAAATCTGAAAATCAATTAACAAGTAGTTTGTGTGTGTGCACAACAATTTAATGTTAAAGTAATATTTTTAAAAAATGAAATATGCAAGCATGATTTAAACAGAATGCACTAGTACTTACATATTTTTCTTTTAATTTTTCTTGAAAAATTATATTTATTATTATTTTTCGAAACTCACCAATGAATATTGCGGTCGCATTTTGCACACATGTGTGTGTGTGTACGAAATATTTTAATTGTTTACATAATTTGAAAAACTAAAAATACCCTTTTGAAGAGGACGCGTTTATCTATTCCTTGTGTATTTTTTCAAATTTTTTGGATGTGAATTTTGAATTTTGTGGATTTATCTTTGAGCTCAATCAAAGTTGTCGGCAGGGTTTTTTAGGGCAAGTTTTAGTAGAAATTTAAAAACAAAAGACATACGAAGATAAAAAATCATAAATTTTATGTATCTGGATAGAGGATTCATTGAGGAATCCAATGGTATCAAGTCCTCCCATTAATGTGCATTTAATGACATGGTTTAACCCTCTGGAAGGTAGACAAAACTTTCATTTTGTAGTGAAAAGGGCTCTCGGCCTATTTTTTAAGCCCTCGATCGGGGGTTTAACAAGACCTAGATCAAGGGTTTTAACAAGACCTCGATCGAGGTATGTTCAATCCATCGATCGAGGTATTTACTCGATCGAGGGTTTGTAAAATAAGCTCGATCGAGGGTTTGCCTATGTAAAACAAATATAAAAACGAACCTGGGAAAGGAGTTGGGCAATTAATGTTGCCAACTACCATTCCCTCATAAAAATATCAACCAACCTCTATATATTCAGCAAACAACTCATCAAAAACACTAATTTAACTCATTGCTAGTTTATTTTCAATTAGAGCTTTGTCATTTTGATGTTGTTGAATTAGAGCTTTGTCAGTTTGATATTGTTGAATTAGAGCTCAATAGACATGTAATATTTCTTTGTAGACATATTTCAAGATTTCATACTAACATATTGTTGTTTGTTATAACAATTTGAAGAAAATTTTGTTTGTTTTCAATGTAGATTGATGGAGAGTCAAAGAAAAAGACAAAGAAAACATGTTAGACAACAAAATGACAATGAAGAGCGTGACAGGAATAGAGAACGAATGAGACAACAAAGAGCAAGTTTGAGAGAAGAAGAAGATGAAAATTTGATGCAACAAATTCCAATGGAGGAGAACCAAGGTAAATTATTGAATTACATGCTATCATAATTTAAATATCATGTTACATAATTTACAAAATTAGTAACAATTTTTCAATAAATTTAACAAAATTTCATAATTTAATTTGTTTCATATTTATTTGTAATGATAAATTCTTATTTATTTCATCCATTTGTTATTTAAATTTCAAAGTTTGCAACAATTTTTATGTTAAATGAACAATTTTCAATTGGCTAACAAATGTTATTGGAACAATTTTCAAATGAAACATGTACATTTAGATTCTATTTTCATGTTAATATGTACATATTTTTAACTATTTTCAAATTATTTCAAAGTTGCTAACAATTAGCAATTTTCAAATTATTTCAAAGTTGCTAACAATTTTCAATTTTATTGTCCAACAATTTTCAAATGAAATGTACACTTAGATTCTATTTTACAGTTAAAATGTATGTACATGTTAACTATTTCAAATTTCTAAGTTACTAACAATTTTCAATGTTATTAGAATAATTTTCAAATTAAATGTACACTTGGACACTATTTTGAAGTTAAAATGTACATGTTTAACTAATTGCAATTTTCTAAGTTACTAACAATTTCAAGTTAAATGTAATTTCAATCTTGTTTTGTTATTTGTTAAAAAAATATAAATGTATAGCCTCAATGTGCTCCAAGTCTCAACATTTGTTGATTGAAATAACTATTAATGTCTAATTTTAACTTACCCTCATTTTATTTGAAATGAACATTATGATAGTTATGTATTAGTTAGAAAATTTAACTTGAAAACAAATGAATGAATATTTTCATAGTTATGGTGGTTGGCAATATTTTCATAGTGATGGTGGTTGGCAATATTTTAATAGTTATGAATATTTGAAAACAAATGAATGTTCAAAGAGCTAAATTATAATGTTTACTTTAAAAAAATTCCATTTAAAGGTTCCATCTATCACATACTTTTATTTACATAACATGACATCACCAAGATAATTATGTGTATTTTTTATGGTTTTTGTTGAGACTATTTTCAAAAATCTTTGAGGGTGAATTTCTATAAGGATTTTAATGGGTGAAATGTTGTAAATTTGAGAGAAATGTGTTTTTGTTGAGACTATTTATTTAAATTTCTCAGGTTTATAATCAAATCAACTTACACTTCAAAATATTTTCATAGTTAATGTATTTCCAATTCATGTACCAATTTTTTCTATGCATTAATGTAGGGATAAGTTAACTTTTTTTTCCTACGGTAGGTATATAATTTATGTTTCAAAAATTTTAACAATTTTCAAGTTAAATTGATAGTTATGTATAATTAGTTGGAAAATTCAATTCACACTCAATTTTCAATTTCTCAATTTCTACATTAAATTTCAAGTTACTAGCAATTTTAAAGCTCAATGCACAAGTATATCAAGTTATTAATAATTATCTTGAATTAAATATATATATACTTCGTTTTCAAACTTTACTAGCAATTCTCAAACTAAATGTACAATTTCAAGTTACATGTACATATTTAGTTATTTTGAAATTAAGTTACAAACAATTTTCTTGTTTTAATGTATTTTCAATACTTGTACCAAATTTTTCTCAAGTCACTAGCAAATTTCAATTTGTTAATTTACATGTAACAAATTTCAAGTTACTAGCAATTTTAAAGTTAAATGTACAAGTTACTACCAATTTCAAGTTACAAGCAATTTCAAATTTTACTAGCAATTTCAAACTTTACTTCTAGAACAATTCTCAAGTAATTAAGTTAGCAATTTCAAGTTACATGCAATTTCAAACTTTAGTAGCAATTTCAAATTTCAAGTCACTAACAATTTCAATTTTTACTTAGAACAATTCCCAAGCTAAATGTATTAGTTGGAAAATTCAATTCACATGCAATTTTCAATTTTTCAATTTCCACATCAAATTTCAAGTTACTAGCAATTTTAAAGTTCAATGCACAACTATCAAGTAACCAATTTTCAATTTGTTAATTTATATGTTGTGTAGGGAGAGATTATGGTCAGACATCTATTACACCTAAAATCTTCCCATCATGAGATTCAGTGTATACACCCCTAGAGTTACCTTGACTGAGTGATTGACCTGGAAGGATTTGTACCCATTTGTACTAGATTTTGAGAGGTCGTCGTAGGTTGCACTCATGCAACATGCGACATTGCAGCTTGTTCTATTGTAGGGTGCGCTGATGTCAGTTAATAGATAAAAATAGCCCTTCGAGCCCCTTCTCGAAGCTTGCTGACTTGGGACCCTATCCCTCTTGGGAGAGCCCACACTCGATTCCTAACACCTTGGAAGGATCCCTTAGGCCTCTCCTATCATATCTCAACCTATCCTATCCATACCATATCCACTTAGTCCTATTTAAATGAAGCTCACTCCCGTCCCAAAAGACGAAGCCTATGGTACTCTTATGCTGGTGAAATCAAGCCCAATAGATCTAACACTCTAGCTTGGGGAACATCCACTTCTCTCTAGGAGCTTTGGCATGGCTTGTCGGAAGGAGATTGCGGCGTTAAGGCTACGGTTGTAATCCTCTTTTCTATTATACTCCTCACTTTTCAACACAATTAACATAATTGTTTTCCATAAATGTTGTCACCCCAATGATGTTTAGAGTTTTTCTCCTTAACTATTAACTTAGATCTATCATATGAGATATATGCTTTCACTTCTCATGGTCTATTATATGTTCAACAGGGTTTAGCTACCTACTATCTTGCAGCATTGGAGCATTGGATCAACGAAGGATAAAGGGATCTACAAATCTAAGGTAAACGATCTACCCTTTTATTTATATTTCTATACATTCTAGGAAAGTATTTTATGCTATGTCTTATTTGTTTTAGACTTATGTTAAGCTAGGGAGATCAGGCCTTGAGTCTGCTCTCAGTAGATTTTCCACAAAACAAATATGGAAACCATACTGGGGAATGCTTCTTGTTCTGTAGTTGTCAATCTGGGAGTCATTTTCAGTTGATTGCTTGACACAAGCCTTTTATTTGTCATTTCCTTCTTGCGTTGATTTCACTATCAGATCTTAATCTTGAAGACTCTGATCTGCTTTCTCTAAGTTTGTACTACTCATTTTCAAACCATTTCATAGTTCATTGCTTGGAGATTGGATTCATTTTTTAACTTAAATCTCGCCTGTCGCACCTGGTTAGTGAAAACAGAGCAACACTATGTCATTCCTGGTCTCTGTTCTTTGTCTATTGGCCACTCATCGTAGTCCTTTCATTGGTATACTAAAACACCATCGCACTCCCCGCATTGGTGAACTGTGACGTCGCACTATGTACAAGCACAGAGTGCACCAATTTGTCAAATTTGGAACGTAGGCATCCCCTCTCCATTTGTTAATCTAAGCTTTGGTTTTTTGTATGAACTCCTTCTGTGCTGCAAGATCCAGCCAGAGATCCCACCTTTGATTTGTGTGTTGAGTATTTGGTTTTTTTTGGATTGATTTTGGGTTTCATCTTGGACAAGTCTGAGAACCGGTAGTGGTGGATACTCTTGTCTCCTCCACCTTCATCTGCTCACCCTTGCATTCCCTTCTCTCCTTAATTGATCTGGTTACTGCATTAGATCAACTCTCAGACCTCATTTACATTATTTTTTGAGCTTTGCTTACTATTGTCTGATTTTGAGTCTCATGTGTCTTTCAATCTGATTGAATGCTTATATTTTCTTGAGTGTTCTGAGTGCACTGAGTGCTGCAAGTAGTGTTTTATTTTCAGTCATTTACATTTGAAAGCGTAGTTGTTATCAAGTTAATCTTTTGATGCATCCATTGAAAAGTTAAAAGTGCTTCTTTCCCATCATTTCTCAAGCATTGTTGTAGAAAATTGATCGTGCATTGGAATGTTTTGCTTATGCATCTTTTGGAAAAATTGAATGAATGTGTGATCACTTGTGTTTTTTTTGGATTATGAGCTTCTCATTTTCTCGAAAAATCCAAAGTATATTTCAGTTTTTGCAAAATTAGTTCCATGCTAAGGAAAGGTAGATGCATTTTTTATTTTTATTGCTTTTAGGCCATTGAAAGTGAAATTGAAAAGCTTGCATACTCCATCTTAGAACTCTCTCTTTTCATTACCTAGCATCGTTTTTGTTTTGAAATGGAAAAGAAAAGGAAAAAATGTTGTGATTTGGATTAGTAGTGTTGTGATTTTTTTGCGTTTCGCACAAAAATGAAAAGAATGCTTTTATAGTCAAACTTGTTTGAATTGGGAATTATTGCATTTGCTTTGGTAAAATTGTTGGAAAGAAAAAGTTTTCTCCCTCCCATAGGTAGCATTCATCGAAAGAAAAGCATACTTCGTGCATGTAGTTAGGGCCTGCATTATGTTTCCGATTATGTACTCACCTCATGCATTCACGTAACCATCTAGATAAAATTAACGGTAGAACTAGGTAAAAATTTTAGCAACTTGTGTGTAAGTTAGAGACCTGTACCGGCGTTATTAAGCATGGAAGCTGTTGTTATTTTCCAGCACTGTATCCCGGGGTTATTGTAGACTTCCACGTACTTATCGGTATATCGAGCTCCTTCGCGTACCCACCAAGTACCATAATACGTACTTGGCATATATTGAAGGGTGTATCACGTACTCGGTAGTATATTGGAAGGTATCTTTCTGAACGGTTGTGTATTAGACAACACCACTACGGATTTGAGCTCCCACCTACCTTGCGTATATCGAGAGACACCACTAGGATTCCTCAAACCAAATGAGTTAACCATTTGGCCATCTTGGCAAAGCAATACACCGAGAACAGCACTCAGGGAGATTAGCACGCATGTACTGTCCAGGTAATTGGCTATGCATGGAAGGGTACGGTCCCAATCCTCCTTGTCGCGTCATATTGTTGGACCGTGCAATATATAGCAGTTTGTGATGCCTTGATAATCTTGTGAGGTTCCAGACTTTGAATCCACTCTATCACATAAGTCTGCTTATTGCCTTAGTTTGTGTAGGGTTTTGTCTGGTCTGCTTTTCTTTTAGCTTGCCTTAGGAGAAACTTTTTTGTTTCAGTCACTCTGGCTGACTTTCCTTGGAGAAGGTCCCATAGAATCCAAAATTTGCCACCCGAATATCTCCTTAACCAGGAGGTAATTTCTAGGGTAAGGAAGGATCCACATGCTAGTTTCGGGTCACAAGAAGTGGAAAACCCCACTCTAAATATTGGAGGACATTTGTTTCCACATACTCCTCCAGATTCACCCACCTCTGATCCCCCACAGGATGAAGAAGCACAAATCCCCACTTCACAAGACTTATCTCCCATTGCACCGGGAGAGCTTGGATCATTGGAATGGACAAATCAACCCCAGGATGACCCCACAACAACTTATTGGACATCTTCTACCGATCACCCAGTGGCCCATTTTTCCGTCGCACCCCCACCCAGTCAGGCTAGTCCTGACGATCTCTTGACACCTTATCGCGAGCAATTGGCTCGTTTATGTGCCATGGATGAGGAGTTTCGAAGTCGAAACTTTCAAATAAGGTTCGACGACTGACCAATCCCAGGTTGCTCTTTATCTTTCGAGTCGCTGGAATCATCCACACAACACGTGACCACTACTGAAACTGGTCAACCATCCATCCCTGCACATGTATCTCGTAGACAGGAGACTAGTTGAGTACTTCCTACTACCCATCCTGTTGAACAACAATAGTCCAACACACCTGTCACTACCGCAGTTACTTTACCAGTTCCTCCCCCACCTCAAAATTCAATAGGAGGATACTCCATTCCCCCGTATTATCTCATTGGTAACGTTACTACTATGGTAGCTAATCAACAACCTATGTTGGTTCAACCTTTGTATAATGTTCATCCTGTTGTGGCTGGGGGCAACCCCCATTTCCTAACCATAACATAGGCAGTGGAATCTCCAACGGACCTCCCGTTGGACCTTCCCAACCCGCTAGACCATCCACCATGGGATTGTCTCATGTTGGGGGGCCATCCAATGTAACTCAACCCTCATGGAGTTAAGAGTATCCAAGTTCCTTTAACCCTGTGCTGGGTCAATCCAATCCCGGAATCGCACCATTCAGGATACCCTATCCCAGAAATCCTTACACTCTGTGGGGGAAATAGCTTGTTTTACAACATGGACCCCAACCAACTCTCCCTCAAGCACCACCACCCCTAATCGGTCCCCCCTCACCTCCTAGCGGAGGTGATGGGCCCCACCCAACTTTGGACGAGGCGGACCTCTCCCTTCTGGCGAAGGTCCAACTCATTTTACCAACAATGGGCCCCACCCTTCCGGCGGTGGCAGGAATGGTCCACCACCCCCCCAGGCGGAGGCGGAGGAGGACCACCCTATTATGGTGGGGGAGGACACTTCCCTTTGGGCGGTGGAGGTGGTCCACCACCCCTTCCAGGAGGAGGCGGTGACGGATCTAATTACTATGGTGGTGGTGGTGGTGGTGGAGACCCTCATCCTTCCGGCGGCGGAGGTGGTGGGGGACCCCATTCTTCTGGCGATGGAGATGGTCCACCACCCCCTCCAGGAGGAGGCGGTGGCAGGCCACCTTATTATGGTAATGGACCCCCAACTCCCCCCAGCGGTGGCGATGGACCTCCACATCCTCCCTGTGGTGGAGGTGGAACCCCACCTTATTGGAATGGACCACCTTATGGTGGCGGACCCCCTTATGGTCCAAGCGGTGCACCCCCCTACGGTCAGTTTCCTCTGTGGTCACCCTTTAATCAGTTGATACGAGGTCCTACCGGTCCTTACATGCCTTATCAGTACTACCAGTACCCGTAGCCTAATCAACAGCTTCCCTTTTTGGCTACTTTGGACCTAGCTGATCTATCTCGACTAACGAACGACCCCATCTACCACGGAACTAACTGGCCCCCGATTCCGGTGAAAATTATGTTGGATGTCCCCAATTTTGACGGTAAGCTAGATGAGGATCCTAAACACCATGTGATGACATACCATTTATGGTGTTCATCCAACTCTCTGATGGACAACTCGATCCATCTGATATTATTTCAGCGGACTCTCACTGGGCTGTCAAGTGGTATATCGAACTACCACCTCATTCTTTTCATGATTTTGGTTCTCTTTCTATGAAATTTTTGACTCGTTTCCAACTACCTATACGGTATGAAACTGGTACAAACCTTCTCACCTCTCTCCACCAGAATACCGCTACTCATATCTCTACTCATATACATGAGTGGCAGAGGGGAAGACGCTTGATAAAGGCTCCCATTCCAGACCAACTCTTAGCAGATTGGTTTACAAAGTCTCTCATCCCTCACATAGCTCGAGATTTTTCTATGGGTGGTGTTGTCACTAAAGAACAAGCTATCGCTCATGCCCATTACCTAGACTTGGTCTATGCTCAATCGGGCACACTGTTTGAAATTCTTGCCGACGCACCCCACGACACTTATGACCCCACGAAACCTCTTAAGGGACCCCAAACTGATGGAATCATTGGATCCCTTACCACCCAGCCTCCTCCTAACATTGTTGGATCGTCAAACCTTCATGGTTCCTCCCCATTACAAACTCAGGTTGGGCACAGCACCACCAAATCGACCACTCCTGCTGTAACTGAAGAGGTGAATTCTGTCCAATCAGCTTCATCTCAGAAGTCTGGCGGCAAGAAGAAGAACAAAGGGAAACCTAAGAAGTCTTCTACCCGGCAGGAACAAAAGAGAACTCCTGATGATACCAAATAGAAACGGAAGCTAAAGTATCCTTGTTTACTGTGCGGAGATGATCACTTCTCCAAAGAATGTCCCCATAGAGATGAAGTCCAAAATATTCTCAGGGGTAAACCGACTCCCGCAATCCTTAATGATTTGTTTCCCACTCAAAACTAGTAGATGATTACTCAACCTCCCCCAGCCCAGGTTGAACCATCCAATACCGCGCATGTTCTCATGGTGCGTAACGAGACAATCACTTTGAACACTCGCTCACGATCATACGACTCGGTCCATTCGAAGGAACCTATTGGAAGTAATACTGAAAAATCTTCCAACTCCTTACTGATGTCACTGTACCATCAGCTTCTCTCACCATTGAGAATCTGTCCTTAGATTCGATATTGCGACTGCCCAAGAGCACGATTCGAAAAGTTGTTTTCAATCCTAATGCTCGGGCAGCATAGAATTACAATATCGTAGAGGACTTGGCACAAGCTCCTTGTGCCATGTCCACACTGGAAGTTTTGCAGAATTGTCCCAATCAACGCAAAACTCTCCTTGCAGCAATTGGTGTAGTTGATCCTGATTCTTCGAATACCATCATGTTTCGACTTGACTACTTCAAGCCAAGGCTTTCCCGTCAGCTCGAATTCCAAGTAGCTGAGAACATTGCTGGGAAAATTGTCCATCATACCCTTTTGGATGAAGGTGCCTCTACTTTTGTCATGTCGATCACCTGTTGGAGATCCATCGACTCTGCCAAATTGAATCGTTCTCCTACCACATTGAAAGCATTCGACAGGCGTGGCTTTCAACCTCATGGGATCCTACAAGCTCTCGCAGTTGAGTTGGGAAGAAAGACTATAACCATTAATGTGGAAGTGGTCTCGGCCCCGATAGATTATAATCTCTTGCTTGGTCGCAATTGGTTTTACGCCATGCAGGTGGTAGCCTCTTCAGTATTTCGCATAGTACAATTCTCCCATCAAGGACGAATTATTACTCTTGACCAATTAGATTTTTGCACACCGGACACTACTACTCATTCTAGTGACCATGTTCCTTCCATTGGACAAATGTCAAAACAGTATGAGAGTATAGGGGTTGTCCTTTTGAAAGATTCATCTCTCATGAGCATTTTTCCAACTTCGGACCCCCCTAATCATGTTGCCTCGATGAGCATGATCTCCACAGAGATTTCATCTCACTCCACTGACACTTGGCTTGTACCTTACGAAGCCACAACACACCTAATTGGAAACGCAATGCCTCTTTCACCCGTTGAATGCATTTACGAGGCTATCCAATCAGCACCGGAGGACCACTTAACTATGGCCTCCCCATCTTGTTCTCTACAACGGGCATCATCTCTACCTGATCTATTACTTCAAACTTTTCATTCAGACGAGTCCATCATGGAAGTTATGAATGTTGATGATGGTCTGTGGGATGATCTCCACCATAGGTCATCTTTTCTTCCTCATTTGGAGTACATAGAGGAAAACATTAGCACCATCTTTTCACCAGATATCTACCCATTCCCTCATTCCCCCATACTCACATGTCTTTCAGACGTTGAGGGCAACTTGGCCAACATTGAGCCTACCACCTCAATAGAGATTTCGGTGAAACCTGGTGTAGTGGAACACATTCGCATAGGCCAGAAGTGTTCCCCTGAAGAAATTGCTATTGGTACGGCCTTATTCAAGCGATTGTTTCTCATGAAATAAAAACCTATCCTGACATCAAACCTGTACGTCAAAAGTGTTAATTTTTCAGAATTTACTTCAATCTGATCTAGGATCTTAACTAAGAGAACAACATGTACAGCATATCTACATCATATCAATCATGGACACAATAATGCAAGCACACAAGAGACACAAAGTTTACTTGGGAAAAACCATAAAGGTAAAAAACCCCAATAACTTCCTCAGAGATAGATAGAGCAATGATACAACCCAAGAATAAGAGATAGACATCTCCTAGCAACAAATTCTCCTCCTCCACAAGTGTGCCACTCTCTCAAGAGTGTGAGAGAGAATATAATGATAAAATAGAGTGCCTCCCGCACTCTATTTATACTTTACTTGACTTGCCTAATAACCTTTACTACGTCGGCCTTAACTTAACCACATAACATAATGCTAACTGGTATGACCCCCAATAGGGTGGTCTAATAACCCTTTGACCCACATGGATGACCCCCAATAGGGTGGTCTAATAACCCTTTGACCCACATGACTTATACAGGGCCGACCCTAACAAGGTGGTCTAATAACCCATTAAGTATAAGTTACAATGCTTACAAGATAAATGACGACACTTCCGTATAGAGGAATAATAACATCTCTATATGAATACAATATACATATATGTGAAATACATTCCGAAGTTACATATACATCAACATTCCCTCTTAACTAGGAAGGTATTTCTCGACACAGGTCTTCTAGCACAAGTCTTCTTCTTTGGATCATCGTCATCGATGCATTGTCATCAAATCATCATCGTCACTGTTGTTGCTATCTCAATCAATCTCTGAATCTACTCATCATAGGAAATTCTACAGAGCCACTCCTTTTTCATATTGGATGTAGGCCCACCACCTGTGGGTATTCATTATCACTGGCCATACTGTGGAATCCTTAGGACTTATTACGTGCTTCACAAAACCTGGTTGAAGCATCCCAGGTTGTTCCGAGCACTCAGCTCTACTTGTCAGATCTCCCAGGAGCACATTACATGTGACCCCATCACAAAACCTAGTTGTTTCATCCCGGGATATTACGAGCACACAGCTCTACCTGTCGGATCTCCCAAGAGCACATTACATGTGATCTCACCACAAATCCTGGCTGTAGCATCCCTGGCTGTTGCGAGCACATGGCTCTACCTGTCGGATCTCCCAGGAGCATATTACATGTGGTCATGGAAAAACCTGGCTGTAGCATCCTAGGTTGTTACGAGCACTCGACTCTACCTGTCGGATCTCCCAGGAGCACATTACATGGCATAGGAAAAAATCTTGAAAGAGCATCCCAGGCTATTACGAGCACACAACTCTACCTGTCGGATCTCCCGGGGATGGATTATATGTTCTCCTAAAGAAAAACCTCGAAAGAGCATTTTCCAGATATCCCAGGGCCACATTACATGCCATAGACAAAACCTTGAAAGACTATATGCAAACCTCCCGTGGATGGATTATATGCTTATCTGCACAACATGTCCATGGCCACAAAGTATCATCATGATACTCATGATCATCGTTCATGAAGCACAACCCAGATGCACATCACACAGCACTTACATCTACGCCATGGGAGAACACATATACAACCATGCGAGAATGGAACATCACTTATATTGCAACCATGGGAGAACACATCTACAACCATGCTCAAATGGCCCAGCACTTATATTGCAGCCATGGGAGAACACATCTACAACCATGCTCGAATGGCCCCAGCACTTATATCACAGCCATGGGATAACACATCTGCAACCATGCTTGAATGGCCCTGGCAATTACATCACGACCATGGGAGAACACATCTGCCACCATGTCGGAAAATTCCAGGAATTACATCGCGACCATGGGAGAACACACCTACAACCATGTCCGAAAATCTCATGTGCATCTGTGTCTTCGGAACTCATCACACATAATCCAACTGATTATGTAATGTATCCACCTGATACATGTCATCACATATGATCATCCTGATCATCATCACTGCATCGTCCTGATGCATGTCATCTAGAGCAACATCCTGAAGCTCATCATCCATGATCATCCTGATCATATAATGCATCCACTTGATGCATACCAAGTATCTACCTGATACATATCATCCTACATGATCCACCTGATCATACAATGTATCCACTTGATATATATCAACATACATGATCATCCTTATCATACAATGTATCCACCCGATACATATACAGATACATGGTCCAAGCATCCAACATGATGCATATACATATACATGATTCAACTGATCATAACAAGCATCCAACATGATGCATACATACATACATATAAATGATCCAACTGATCATATCCAGCATCCAACATGATGCATACATACATACATATAAATGATCCAACTGATCATAGCATCCAACATGATGCATATGCAGAGCAGCAACAGGAGCATCGTCCTGATGCTCATCATCCAGTGCTTACATCCATAGCCATGTGAAGGATCCTCCTTCCACCATGCTTGGAATGGCTTCAGCAAATGTCTCCATCACTTCTTCCTCGAAGTGTCATCAATCTGAAGAACACCAAGCCTCTCTCTGAAGTATTCGAATTTCACTCTGGATAGCGGCTTCATTAGCACATCTGCAACCTGCTCATCCGTCGCAACATACAGGAGCTTCACTGCTCCTCTCTGCACCATATCCCTGATATAGTGATATTTGATCTCTATGTGCTTCGACCTGTCGTGGAACACCGGGTTCTTAGACATCTTCACACAACTTTGGTTGTCACAAAAAATACCAGTAGCCTCCAGCGGGAGATCAAATAACTTAGACAGTAGCTTCCAAAGCCATACTGCCTCGCAACTAGCTGAACAAGCTGCAACATACTCTACTTTGGTTGTACTCAGGGCTACGTGGGACTACTTCCTGCTAAACCAGGAGATCCCACCTAATCCCATATTGAAGCAGCACCCAGATGTGCTCTTCCTATCTGCAGCACTACCTTCCCAATCTGAATCAACATAAACCTGCAGGTTAAACTTTTGATTCGCATCATACTTGAGCCCATAATCAATCCCTTCTTTCTGGGAGAAGCCACGAGCTACAAATCTTGCTGTATATTTCTCCATGCTACCATCTGCAACATGCTTGATCTTATAGATCCATTTGGAAGTCACATCAGACTTCCCTTCAGGTCTAGAGACTGCATCCCAAACATCATTCTTCATGATCGACTAGTACTCCTCGATCATGGCATTCTTCCCGAATCCTGGGAACTTCAATAGATAAATTTGTTGCTGAAACAAATGTTGTAGTCCTTTTGTAGGTGCTCGTATACGATCTTTCTTACAAAACAAGTTAAATTGCATGATTAGAAACATCTCATAGTTTTCAGAACAAATCATTACACATAAAGAAATATGTCATACAGTCATGCAATTATCTTAGCCAATGCTTCAATACAACATTTATTCATATCCCGTAACTTTATAGATGCCTTTCAATCTCTACTAGAACATTGTTAAGAGTGTGCACAACTCCCAACATGTCAGCAAAGAGGTTTGATTCTAGATAAGTAGCAATGGAATGTTGTACAGTGCCATAGGACACTTACCCATCACATGCATATTAGTAGTATATTGTTCATTAATGCAATTATTCTAATATGCATAATACACAACCTAAGTCTAGGAACATAAGCATATACATCATTGAACAACATTATTTAAACAAACAAATATGTAAGAAATGACAATTCAAATACTTATCTTTGTTTGGTTGTTGGGTGGACTCCCTCTTGATCTTTGCAACTCCATTCTGATGTGGATTGTGAGAAGTGGTCGACTACCTCTAAATATATGCATCTTTGCAGAAACTACTAGAGTGTGCTCCCTCTTGATCTTTGCTTCCTAGATTACTTGTCCTTGAACTTATATCCATCCTCGATCACTATGCATGCTTACACGTATCATTATTGTGATATCCTCGAGATCTCATACATAATCATACATTTATTAGTATATTCTCAATACTATCAAAACACAATAATCTTAAGCATGTATAGTCATGATCATTTCAAACAAAAATAATAAGCATTAGTATTCAAGGACTCTTATGGTTAGTCATATCATAAATTAAAGTAAGAAACATAATATGCCTGAACCCGTGATTACTCAAACCTATACTTTCATGACTCTTCTGGTTAGTCATTTCATCAATTAAGGTAAGAAACATAATATGCCTAAACCCATGATTATTCAAACCTATGAATAATCATTATTAATCATGCCATGTATACTTATTTAAGAGATCCTATCACAAGGTAGGATTCTAACTTGATATAGAAAAAACATACATGGATTAGTATGTTAGCTAGTTATGTCTAACATACCCACATGATGTCTTCTTGTTCTCTTCAATGACTTGTGCTAGTAACCTACATATCTCATAGGTTAACCATTATATAACCAAGTTATACATACCTCGTAAATAGATCTTCTAAGTGATCCATGCCAATGGATGAATCTTTGTCTTCATGTCACCTTGATCATATGTTCTTGAACTAGAACATAATTTGTCTTTCTTGGTGTACCTTTCATGTTAGCGAACAACATAAACCTCATACACCACCATAATGCATTAGTACAATCATAAGTGTCAACACCCTAATCAATGAATATCTTCTATCATGCATTCATAATTTTATTAAGGTGATACAACAAGTCTAAATTTAATCAAGATTGTACTAACCATAATAATATGAAGACAAATATACCATAAACATAATCATGAACAAATCTCGAAACATACCTGGATGAGTCATACCTGTCGAGACTGCTTGTAATCTTCTTATGTAAGGCCTTAGCCTCATCTCCCTTTGAAACAGGAACTTCTTCACTTATGCAGGTGACCAATCCATTCTCTTCTAGGATTAACCCAATCCACTTGATTTGCAAGAACTAGATCTGGAGCTGGATTAGGGTTTGTCAAAGAAACCCTAAAAATTCAAACTTTGAATTTCAAACTTCCGAAAGGATAGAAATATGTGCCTTGATGAGCTGATCAAGTTGGTATACTCATAATTTGAAAACTGCAAAGTTTCACCCCTCAAATTTGCCTTTGAAACTTCCGGAACTTCTGGACATGACCTCGAGCTAGGGTTTGATAAATTCCACCCTTATTCCCAATCAAAAGGTTCGATCCAAATCTCTAAGATTCTATTTTTCTGAGGAGCTTCCATCCATGGTCATAGATTTCAAAAATTCCCATTTTTGCAGAAGCCCTAATTTTCCACTTTTCCGATCAATGTCTCGAACTAGGGTCTGATCAAGCCCGACCTTCTACCCAACCAAAGATTCTGATCTTGGTCTCTAAATTTTGATTTTGATGAGTAGCATTCAGCCGTAGTCTCTGATTACAAAAATTCCAACTTTCTCCAAAATCCTAAATTCTAGAAGCCATGAATGAAGGTGCTCAAAAATAATTCTATTTTGATAGAAATATGTACCTGATTGTTTTTGGTTTAAATATTAATGTTTTGATCCATAGGGTCTAAAAACTTTTACTGTGATATCCCAACCTGTCATCTTTCCAACCCCATAGGTATGACCTCAAATGGATTCTCTGAGAGAGAGTTATGCCAAGTGTCGCAACGTGACCTGTTTATGGGATAAAACAGGAGAGCGAACTTGTACAGCATGCCACGTGTCACTAGTTCAGTTTCGGCCTTTGAAAATGTTACCTGGGAAATTTCAGTCAGTACACTACCTATCACGTTTTACGAAATTTCATTTGGAACTTCCTAGCCCAAGTTATGACCTTTTTTCCAAGGTCACTTGTTTTTTACTGAGATCTGGAAGAGACAGAAACCCTATAATGTACAGATCATAAATCACAAATTAGACCGAGTTAGAGGTTTTCCTTTGGAAACAAGGTACATGGGGATCTTAGCTTCGCCCTATACGATTTTTAGACCCTAAAACCTCTCCAAAATTTATTTATAGCGAAAGTGCTACGATGACTGTTTTTTTCTATATCAAGCCCTAGCTTCGTAATTGCAACAAGTCTCATACATGCCATACCATGCCTTCTTTCAGGATAGCTCTGATACCATGTTAATTTTTCAGAATTTACTTCAATCTGATCTATGATCTTAACTGAGAGAACAACATGTACAACATATCTACAGCATATCTATCATGGACACAATAATGCAAGCACACAAGAGACACAAAGTTTACTTGGGGAAAACCATAAAGGTGAAAAACCCCAATAACTTCCTCAAAGATAGATAGAGCAATGATACAACCCAAGCATAATAGATAGACATCTCCTAGCAGTAGCTTCTCCTCCTCCACAAGCGCGCCACTCTCGTGAGAGTGTGAGAGAGAATAGAATTATCAAATAGAGTGCCTCCCGCACTCTATTTATTCTTGACTTGACTTGCCTAATAATCTTTATTAGGTCGGCCTTAACTTAACCACATAAAATAATGCTAACTGGGTCGACCCCCAATAGGGTGGTCTAATAACCCTTTGACCCACATGACTTATAAAGGGCCGACCCAAACAAGGTGGTCTAATAACCCATCAAGTATAAGTTACAACGCTTACAATATAATTAACGACACTTCCGTATATAGGAATAATAACATCTCTATAGGAATACAATATACATATATGTGAAATACATTCTGAAGTTACATATACAACAACAAAAAGTTGCGACCGGTACACCCCTGGAAGACTGTAATGATCAAGGCAAAGATTGAAAATCTCTTAAAGGTTGGCTTCAGCTATCCTGTCCCATTGACGGATTGGGTCTCAAACGTTGTCCCTGTAAACAAAAAACAGGGTACCATTCGCGTCTGTGTCGATTATCGGGACCTTAACAAGGCTTGTCCAAAGGACAACTACCCGACCTCGTTCATTGACCAAATTATCGACAATTGTGCTGGAAGCGTCATCTTTTCATTCATGGATGGATTTTCGGGTTACAACCAGATTGAGATCAACCCAGCCGACCAACATAAGATGGCTTTCACCTGTCCTTGGGGGACGTTTGCATACCACAAACTCCCGTTTGGACTTAAAAACGCTGGCACCACACGTTCCAGCGGGCCATGTCATCTGCCTTCCATGACATTAAGGAATTTTTGGAACCCTACCTGGACGATCTCCCTGCTCATTCAAAGCAGCGTGAGTTCCACAGGGACCATCTGACGGCCATTTTCCTCAGATGCAGATGGTACAATATCCGTCTAAATCCTCATAAGTGTATCTTTTGTGTTGAGTCCAGACGCCTCTTAGGCTTCATAGTCTCAAAGGATGGGATCCACATCGATCCCTTAAAGGTGGAGGCCATTGTCAACCTACCACCTCCAACTGATGTGACGGAACTTCAAAGACTCCAAGGGAAGGCAACTTATTTAAGGCATTTTGTTTGTAACTTCACAGAGAAGACTCAGGGGTATATGAAATTTCTTAAGAAGGATGTCCTATTCATTTGGGACGATCAAGCTCAAAAATCCTTCGACAGCATCAAACATGCCATCACGCATGCTCCCGTGCTCCAACCGCCAAACTATTTTCGAGATTACATCTTATATCTCACTGCTTTTTCTACCACTATTTCCATGGTCTTGGTACAGGAGGATCAAAACGCCCAGGAACATGTAATATACTATGCGAGTAAGGGTCTCACTGACACTGAAACTAGATATTCACATGTTGAAAAACTTGCTTTCACGGCAGTCATCGCCGTCCAAAATTTTCGGCACTATATCTTGCTCCGCACCACCACCATCATTGTAGACTCGAACCCCATGTACCATGTATTGACACGTCAGGTGCTTGGGGGCAAGTATTCACGCTGGATCGTGATACTGCAAGAATTTGACCTTCTTTTCGAGAAAGCCAAGTTTAAGAAGTCCTTGGTGCTTGCTGAGCTTATGTGTGACTTTCCCCATCCTGATGCAGAAGTTGAGCACAATGACTCTTTTCCAGATGAATCATTGTTTCTCATCGGTACGACTGATCTGTGGTATGGAGATATTACATTATATCTTCAAACCCAACACTTTAGCCCCCAACTGTCTCGGGACAACTGTCGTAGAATACGTCACCATGCGAAGTATTATCTGATCATCAGTGATACTTTGTACCGCTGTGGTGTCGATTCAATTGTTCGACGTTGTCTAACTCATGATGAGGCTGAATACGTTTTGAATGACTGTCACACTGGGGCTTGTGGTGGTCACCTCTCTGGGATGGCTACAGCCCATAAGATTTTGCACGCGAGATATTATTGGACTACTATCTTCAAAGATTGTATTGAGGCCATGAAAAGATGTCCTCCTTGTCAACACTTCCATATGAAGAAGTGCACCCATCCCACCCCGTTACACCTAGTTATTGCCGTGAGCCCCTTCGCAAAATGGGGTATCAATTTTATGCATTGTAAGCCTACCTCGGTTGGGGGGCATAGTTACATCATTGTGGCTGTGGATTACTTCACAAAGTGGACTGAGGCAATTCCTACATACCAAAACGACGGCAAAAATACCACACTCTTCATGTTCAATCATGTAATAGCGCGGTTTGGAGTTCATCAGGCGATAGTTACCGATCATGGTTCTCACTTTCAGAACCATATGGTTGATGAACTAAGCGATAGATTGGGTTTTTGCCATGAAAAATCAACACCCTACTACCTGTAGTCCAATGGAGAGGACGAGGCCATTAACAAGGTCTTGAAAACTATGGTCCAACAGATGGTAGGTACGCATAAGTCCGACTAGCATAATATCTTCTTTTCAGCATTATGGACCTACAAAACTTCCATTAAAACCACCACAAGTTTCACTCCTTTCCAATTGGTGTATGGATTGGAGGTTGTCCTTCCTATAGAGTGCAAAATTCCATCTCTACAACTCGTTGTCGAACTTCTTCCTAACATTACTGTCGAGGAAGAACATTTCTTGTACTTAGCAAACCTTGACGAGTCCCACCGAGATGCTGCTCTAGCTAACGAAGCACACAAGTCGATTGAACCTCGTATCTTCAATGAGGGTGACCTGGTCCTCACATACGACCAGAAACATGACAAACTAGGAGCAGGAAAGTTCGACTCCATGTGGCACAGACCTTACATTGTCAAACGTGTTTTCGAAAAGGGAGCTTACGAGCTTGAAGATTATGACCAAATACCTTTGGGTGAACCCCGTAATGGGATTTACTTGAAGAAGTACTATGCATGAACCTGTCATGCATAGAATTTCTTGTATATACTCTACATGGCATGTTTGTTTGTTTTTTGTGGTGTGACGCATTTATTTTTTAGAGTCTTTAGATCTTGTTTCCGCTTCTTATACCATGTTTTGTCTACATGTGCAGATGGAAACGTGCTACGGATTTGCGGACGGTGCTAGTCGGCATACCCGTAATCTTGCCTCGGCAGCCTGGGTACTATATTCCCCAACGGGCGAGCTCATCAGCTCAGGAGGAAGTTGCCCTGGATTCGCAACCAATAATGACACAGAGTATCAGGCGGTAATTGGAGCCCTAACCAATGCTATTTCCTTGGGTATGAACCGCATTGTCATCCACATGGATTCTCAATTAGTGGTTTCCCATATTAACTGGGTCTACGCTATCCGTGATCCTACCCTACTCTGTCTCTTTAGACGAGTCTGTCTCCTGGAAAGGTCATTTGAATCCATTCAATACCTGCACATTCCATAAGAGTTAAACATAGTTGCTGACTCGATGGCCAACTTCATTTTAGATTGGTACATCGCACACACATAATACTCATAATATGTAAAAGCATTCACGACATGTAAATAATGCACTCTATAAAAAGAAAAGCATATGAACAAGATCACATCGTTCATCATTTTTGAAACACATAATGTATAAATCGTCAGGAATGTCTGTATATATATATATCATCAAAAGTAGTGCTGGTACAAAATATGAAGCCTCATAGCTTTCAGTAGTACAAAATCTTAGGCCTCTAAGTCTCAGTACAAGTATAATAATGTCATTAGGCCTGACGCTTGGCTCGTACACCCCTACGATGGACAGCTCTCTGTTGCTAAGAATGGAAGCACTCCACAGTCCTCGCTACCTTGCGGAGTAAGGCATTGAAGCGTACAGATGCTCGAACTCCAAACCTCTGCATAGGTCTCGGTAAGTCATCTACTGTTGGCTCAGGAACATCCATTTTCAGCTGGGACAAATTCCTGTACACGTCCTCCATCTCCACAATGGCAGCATGAGCACCTAGGGGCACAACTTCTTCCCCAACTCTATCTCTCCTCGCTAAAAGAGAGACTCCTATGGGCCATATGGGACCCACATCTGCACACACATGTTATATACTTGTCAGCACTACAACAACAAAAAATCATAAATATACAAAACTAAAAAATACAAGGGTTTTTTTTCTTACCAATGTCTCCCCATGCTGTACCCTTGGGCAGCACTAAGTCAGGATCCTCTCTGAAACCCATACCATCGTATGGGTAGTCAACCATGAGCAACTGGCCTTCCATCCAGCTGAAGAAATCGACACCAAAGCTAATGATAGGGCCCCCACCATGACGAGACATCACCTCTACCCATCTGAGCATGTGAGGATCCCTAGGATCCCTGTCATCCAGTCATACCTATGGGCGCAAGCGAGGGATCCTCTCCAAGAGGAATGATATCACTGTGAATCTATATCCAAACTGCTTGAGCTCTCCCCGTCGACACTTGGTCAGCTGAGCTCGGATGTTTGCAAGGAGACCCTCGCACCAGTTGAATATCTTGGGGGACATACAGTCCTCCGCATAAAGCATCTGACTTCGAGTGGCCATGTGTGGGGCTTGGCTCCCCACCACTCTAGTAATAGTGAACAATATGGCACGCAGTGGGTGGTTTACAACGTCCCTAATGGGAATATTCCAACTAGAGGATCAAGCATGAGTAGTACAATGTTGCATCACCATGTCATCGACAGTGCGATCACTAGCTCGTGATCTGGTGAGAACTACAGGGTCCCCTCTCCGGGATAAATCGGTAAGAAAATAGATGTCCTCAACATCTATAGTGAGAATGTGCTCACTGATCACAAAGTGTTGCTGGGCCGCATTCTAGCATCGGAGCATATGTGAAAATAGCGGGATTTGCGCCCTCATGCCCTGAATCTCGAAGAACTTGAGCAAACCATAGTTTCTCAAATCATTTACGCATTGTGGATCATTAGCGGCTTGTACATCTTTCACCTTGTGTTCTCTTTCCTGCCACTCTAATACCATGCTTGCTTGCGATCAACCTGTCAAAGTGGGCATTTAAACAATGTTAGACCTCACTTCAACAAAAGAAAGTCCACCTTTTGGGTTTAATTTGATGGTTGGGGTATGCGTTTCCGTCGTCGCACTGTGCTATTGCACACAGTGCGATGACATTGCACTCCATGTTTTCAGGACTTGCGCTGAGTTGGTCTCCTCCCAGTTCCCAAAAGGGTAGACTACGACAAGCCGAGGGTGCAATTGCCCTCCACAAATCCATCAAAAACCCTAAAAAATGGACCTAAAATCAACATGTAATCCACTACAATTTTGCTAGATGAAGTTTAGGCTTACCTGCTCCAGATGGTGGGTGAAATAGCGGCTCGTAGCTCCTGGAATCGACAAGTGAAGTTTTGGCTCTAAATTGACACTTCTTCTCCCAAATTGCAAATGAAACAATGGTGACTATATTTGACCCATTTTCTATTTATAAATGAAATAGAATATTCATTTTTTAAATATTTGATGCTTTTAGGTCATTTGCTATAGTTTTAATCATCTTTGATCATATTTGGAATATCAGTTGACTATGTGACCTAGTTTCCAAGTGTGTAGGAGTTGTTAAGTGATATTTTGTGTTGTTTCTCGCATTACAATGGTCATCTCAGGCATGGACAAATCCCTTGAATGTTTTGTCATTATTTTGCAACAGTTAGATTGTAATTATTTTATGATGATGAGCTTACTCTTCATTTATTCTCGTGCTCTTGGAACTATGAGAATAAGTACCGAGTTGCAATTTATCTCTTTTTCGGTCTCGTTAAAATCCCACGGAAAAGGATACCCCCTGGAGTCTACCTTTAAGCTCTCTTCAGGCTCTCAAAAAATGAAAAGATTGCCAAGAGAACTTGTCACATTCATGCTTGTTAAAGTATTTGAATGGTCGTCTTCCTGGTGATAGTTTACCCCTTTTTCCGACCAGGGGGCACTACTTACGAAAAAGGTATACTCCATCCAATCATGACTGGAAGAGTCCTCTCTGGCGTTGTTTTACCCTTTTTCGGGCAATGAGGCTAACTTTACAAAAAAGGATCATTGGAATAGTCTTCTTTAGTTCTTTTTAGACTCTCTAAACATGAAATGACGACCGAGTTTACCTTCTATGGACTCGTTAAACTCTTACATTGAAGGGGCCGCCATGGGACGAACCCCTCCTATCCTAGGTTCAGAAAATATTTGGGATCGGACTCATCTATGAGATGAGCAATACCAAGCATCTAGTTACCCTCATCAAGCTCATAAAAAACACATGAGGTACTCATCATTCATGATGGGGAAAAAGGAAAGTTTTTATGTTACACACTTTGTTAGTGGCAATACGTAGTCGTTCTTGAGCATGGCACTCACCTGCATTTACATACTGTACTTGGGTCATCTATTTGTCCTCGAGTTTTACCTACTTCCTGATTCTTGTTAGTCCTTTGATTCATTCAAAGAAAGCTTCCCTCATCAGTTGCATTAGGAGTTAGTGTTGTACTCGTCATGTCAATACTACCAAGTCATTCCATGCCCATGTTCAATAATACATCCACCATTTATCATCTGCAATTAGTACACCCGCCACCATGTCGGTTTACTCTGAGTCAATCTTGCATGTTACTATACCGTCCAATCTACTCTACACATATTTTGTCGTGTTTCGTGTCAATTGATGGGGGATTCATCATGGCCCTCCTTCAACGGATTCATCCTTGTCAACATCAACTCATCATTTGAGGATTGAATCTAGAAACCAACCAAGTACCTTGGCCCTGCATGCCTCAATGGCAGGCTACCTCACTTTCAACATGAGTTTACATCATTGACTCTTGATTGAAATATTTCATCTTGCGTTTGACTTCAACTCACTTATTCACGCTTGGTGATATGTACTGTGATACCTTGGGAATCATTGACATTAATGGTGATCTCCCTCGTGCTTGTTAACGGTTTACAACAATGACCGATAATCAAGTGGTTTCTACCATGTTCGACGTCAAGACCTTTGTAATCACATGGATAGATTCGTATCATTGCGAGTTCAGCTTGAAGACCCTTGGAATTCATATTTTACCCAGGTTGCAATGGAGTTTGTATTGGGTTATATCACATGGATCGACATTTGTATTGGTCGTGCATGTGCTATCATCTCATCATGGATCTACGCATGTGTCTAGTAGCCATGATTGTGTTCAGTCGGTCATTACTACCATGGATTTGCATTGTATTGTTCAGAAGCAATGTTGTGAGTCATTTTGGGATTGTGTACTCAGAGTCAGTTGTACTGCAATAGCTTCCTTCATCCGACAAAGTCCATTTCCATTCCTTCTATCAAAGAACTTCACCTGTCTATCTTCAACATCTTCATGCTTTGGGGGGCATTCTGTTACACCTAAAATATTCCCATCATGAGATTCAGTGTATACACCCCTAGAGTTACCTTGACTGAGTGATTGACCTGGAAGGATTTGTACCCATTTGTACTAGGTTTTGAGAGGTTGTCGCAGGTTGCACTCATGTAACATGCGACGCCGCAGCTTGTTCTATTGCAGGGTGTGCCAATGTCAGTTAATAGATAAAAATATCCCTTCGAGCCCCTTCTTAAGCTTGCTGACTTGGGACCCTATCCCTGACCTCTTGGGAGAGCAGGCACTCGATTCCTAACACCTTGGAAGGATCCCTTAAGCCTCTCCTATCATATCTCAACCTATCCTATCCATACCCTATCCACTTATTTCTATTTAAATGAAGCTCACTCCCATCCCAAAGGAGGAAGTCTATGGTACTCGTATGCCAGTGAAATCAAGCCCAATAGATCTAACACTCTAGCTTGGGGAACATCCACTTCTCTCTAGGTGCTTTGGCATGGCTTGTCGGAAGGAACTTGTAGCGTTAAGGCTACGGTTGTAATCCTCTTTTCTATTGTACTCCTCACTTTTCAATATAGTTAATATAATTGCTTTCCATAAATTTCATCACCTCGATGATGTTTAGAGTTTTCCTCCTTAACTATTAACTTAGATCTATCATATGAGGTATATGCTTTCACTTCTCGTGATCTGTTATATGTTTAATAGGGTTTAGCTACCTGTGATCTGGCAGCGTTGGAGCATTGGATCAATGAAGGAGAAAGAGATCTACAAATATAAGGTAAATGATCTACTCTTTCATTTGTATTTCTATACGATCTAGGAAGGTATTTTGTGTTCTATCTTATTTGTTCTAGACTTACGTTAAGCTACGGAGATCAGGCCTTGAGTCCGCTCTCGGTAGATTGTCCCCAAAATAACATCACATCACGGTGATCAAGAATCATATGACAATGTGTCCCCTCATGATCCTGATCAACCATCACATGACACCTTTCCCTCTCACATTAAAAGTATAAATGGGAGTTGTAGTGGGGTTGGAAGGGGTGGAAATTTTCTAGAGGATTGTGCAGTTGTTTCTACACAAGAAGAGATTGGGAACTCGATCCCTAGTGGGAGAGTTAGAGAGCATGTCAGTAACATAATAAAGTCATATTTTGAACAACATTCAACGATGGCACAAGCTCAAATCCTACATGGGTTGATCAAACACAAAAAATTGAAACATTCCACAAAGTTGTTGGTTTTTTAAGATGTTAAAACAAAAAAGACATGCGAGAATGCAATAGAAAATGTAAGAACTGCATTATCTTCGTTTGGAAAATCAAGAAACAATGATACCTGAGCTGCTCATAAGGAAATTATAACGGATGTTGTGGCACAAATCACTGTTGGTCACCCTATATGTCAGTTAATTAAAGCTAACACACAGAATGGTCAATATAAATTGTCAAACCCAGGAAGGTCTTTTATTTCAAAGGCAATAAGCACAATCTATGCATAAACAGATCAAGGAGTTTATTTACTAAGTGCAAATAATAACCCTACCTATGTGCCCAGCCAACTCATTCCATAAGAACACTAATCTAATTCATACATCTAAGAATCCAAAGTGAAACAACTTCCCTACAGAAATCAACCCAGCAAGTTAATGATCTAATAATGAAATGGAACTAGATTACTTTTGCAAGAATTTAAATCCTATAATTATCAGACTACAACATTCTATCTTTACCAAAATGATCTATCCAATAGATACTGTAATTCTACCATTATTTGTCTAATCTATGAATGCAATTGAAGATACAACAGCAACCAGAATTAAAACACAAGTCTGAACTCTAAATGATAATTACTGGAAATCCTAGAAAACATAAACAACTAGAAGATAATTGGAATTGAGCTTGGTTGTCACAGCTGATTAAAACACACATGCAATTAAATAAATTATCCTACACAGTCGACTGTCACACCACTCTGTTACAGCTATTCAAGATGCGATTATAAACTACCAAAAAGGAAAGCTAATCTCTGTTACAGGTACCAATAATATCTACAATCATTCCACACCACACAACAAAAGTAAAACTAAAGTACTCTACCTACTTAAACTGGCTATCTCTGTGAGAAGGAGGGCCCTGGCCTTCTAACAGAGACACCGAGAGTCACAGCAAATTAACACACAAAAATGAAGAAATCTGCTCTCATATTAATGATGGAAGATTGTGAGTCTCAGTGCTCTGTTACAGCTTACACAAAGTGGTGATTGTCCAACCCTAGGCTACAAGAGCCTTATGGAATTTATACAAGGAAATACAGTTTCAGATCCACTAAAATTGCGCATCAATGAAGATCTATGATCTTCATGCTACGAAGTTACAGCTAACTGATACATCCGTATTAAACAAGGTTGTTAATTGTGAAAGATGTTGTTGCTTTGATAGTTAATGGATCAACAGACTCAGCAGCTGGAATACCACCTGTCTGTCGCAGCTAGGCTCTGCTTTAGTGGAATCTGTTACGGTGAGGATCTGTTATAGCTTGCGTGGAGGATGCGTTGTCCCTTGGAGTATGAGGCGCTGGTGCTTTGAAGAGTAACAGCTGGAACTACTGGGCTGATACACCTGCGCTTTAGATTTTAACTAAATGAACTCACAAATGTTAGCATAAAAAAAAGGTCGAGATTCGCAACCATAACAATCTTAGGCATAGTGAAATGAAACAACAATGACTTATACATTGTCAGGATTGCTGATTGATTTGGAAAAAGGGCATGTATATGGTTTACAAAAGTAAAGTAAAATTTGGCAAAATGATGAAATAGGTATGATTAAAAAGAGACATTTCCAAGGCCCAACAAGCACCTCAAGAAATCAAATGGTATCAACAATGGCATCATTGCTCAATGTTTCAAAAAGAACATTGCTCAAATATACTAAATTCAGGGTCTGGATAGATGAAAATGATGAAGTTGCTTGTTGGGCTCTTATTTGTAGGGAACCCTATCGAGGCAGGATGGCAGCAGATTAGAGAGAAGGTGATAGAGTTTTGGGATAGCCATTCTCCTGCTAATCCATATCAAAAGCATGTCCCGCGACAATGTTTATCTAGAGGCATTTATCAGGAGCGCTATAAGCATGTGATGGAAATGACCGGAGTTGCACTTTATGAGTAATTCCAAGAAACCAATCCTGGTGTTCAAATATCATTTATCATGTTCAACAAATTGAAACTGTGGTATATTAGGCTAAATACGATTCATGACACTTGTTGTTGTCGGTACCAAATTGAATTTGAACTATACTATGACACATTTCTGGATTTTTGAAAAAGGCACTGCAACGATGTACTAGCTCCTCACATAATGTGAGATTTTATTTGTATGATACTATGCAACAGGAATCCTAAACATGTGTTTTTCAATAAGAGGTGTGTAGGTGGGAGAAAATTCCATGAATGCGGTGATTTGACCTTGTTCCATAGGAACTTTCCTATCGATCCAACACACCATGGATTGTCAGATATCACAGTTAAGTGGAAGAGGTACGAGTATGTCTCCATGAATCCATCATCTTCTTCATCTGTTCCATCTAAGAGGATCGACTTGCTCAAGGATGAGATTCCCGTTTCAGATTTCATGGAGAAGTTTCAAAGTCAGATTTATAAATACATAAATCACTCCCATAGGTCGAAGTGGAAAGCTTTAGAATTCAAAAATTCTCATGAGCTATTTGAGCCGGGCACAATCTTATCAGTGGTATACTTTGCAGAGAACTACACTTTTTCTTCTCAGAGAGATATACAGAGTGAGTACTATCACTCCGACCAGGTGTCTATCTTCGTACATGTATTGTATAGACATGCTCAGGAAGCATTGGTGGTAGGGATATCACTCCTCAGTCACGTGAAGTGATCAAGGAGTACCATTTTTATGTTAGTGATGATCATGAGCATGACACATTGTTCGTTCAACACTGTTTTGGGTTGATTTAGATTCATTCAGGCAGAGAGGCATATCATTTTCTCAACACTGGATTTGGTCAGATGGGTGTGCAGGGCAATTCAAATCAGCACTCTCATTTTATTGGTTGAGTCGCCTTCACAAAGAGACAGGAATCCGACACACCTGGATATTTTTTGAAATAGGGCATGGAAAGGGTGAACAAGATGGCGCGGATGCATATGTGAAACGAGCACTTCAGAGGTACCAGATGAGTCATGGTGCAACCCGACTCAAATGCTCCACGGAAGTAGTTGATTGGTGCACACGTCATTTGGGACATCAAGGTCGTGAACAAGAAAATTCGGTGTGAATGTAATAAACTCCAAACTCAATTAATAAGCTTATAACATTCAATATCATCATTTCCAAAAGAACACATACTTGATAGGAATTTACATATGACAAATTGAATTCCATGCAGATTCTTTTGGGATGTTTCCCTTGGAGATGTGAATAGATCCATGCCATGGTATTGTGATACCATACCTGGTATGAGGGAATTACATTATGTTCGAAGTAAAGACATGGGTGACATATTTTCCATTGAAACGAGGAAGTATGCTTGTTTTTGCAATTTTTGCATTGATGCAAATGGATGTGGGATTGATCACTGTGAAAATGATGTATATGTGAAACCATGGAAATATGTCTCTCTTAATCCATAGGGCCCACATCCAATTCCAACATGGAAAGAGATGCACACTGAAGAGGAAATGGTCTCATTAGATCATGATCGAGTTTCTGATATGGTTAGGGAAGGTACAAGAGACTTCATTAAGTTAATTAATTCATTATATATTACACATATACAAATGTTATAGAAATGCATGTAGGACATTTGAATAATATTTGTAATGTATCTTGCTGGTGATGTATTCGTTGTCATTGTACCCCCCCACAATGAAGAAAATGTGGCATATTATTTTATGCGATGCACACAAATAAAAAGTAGGTTGGTGCGACCCTACCAAGATGGAGAATTCACATACCAAACAGGAGATATGGTTCTAATGGGACACTTTTTTGAAAGAGTCAAAAAATAGGGTGTGCATATTATTTACAAAGATTTTATGCCTGAATATGTATCATGTCAATACAGTCATTTGGTGGTGGCAGCTCGGATACATCTCACAGAAATCAAGGTGAAGAGAGGTGAGCCAAAGAGATGGAAGATGACAAAAGCTGACCATGATCGTATTATGGAGACTTGCATTCCTATAACCCATTGGACAGATGAATGAGTTACATTTATGCCACTTGCATCATTGACATAGTTTTCATGTTGTCTTGTGTAATATTTTTTTGGAGATTTTTGTGTAGGTTGTTTTATAAATGTATTTTTGTAGATGCTTTAATGCGAAGAATAAAAATACTAGATGGGAGGCTTTTGTGAAAATTGGGTCATGGTGCTCCAATGTGAATACACTTGTTCACATAATTGAATTGTAATGTTAGACAATATAATGTAATTGTAAAATTTCAATTTTAAATTGTAATGTACATTCTAAGTTTAAATTTTGATTTCAAATACAATTGTAATATAATTGAGAATTTAAAATACATCTATACAATGTAAAATTTTAAATTTTAAATTTTAAATTGTACAATGTATTCTAATTTTAAATTTTGATTTCAAACGCAAAATTATATACATTACAATCCATTCATTGTATTTCATCATCAATTACATTGTATTCCATTATCAATTATATAAAAATATTATCAAATACCAATGTATTGAAAAAATGTTTCATTCAACAATAATCAATTAGTTTTGTTATTGAACATATCAAAATTAGGACCAATTATTTTTGCGTCTCCTCATTCCATTTAATAAAAATATTGGCACTTGGTGCTACATGGAATATAACATAGGATATAGAGGGTACAATTCAACTAAAGGGCACTTACACGTAATCCTTGAATATATTTTCATGCAAACAATACCCATTGTTGGCACAACTCACAAACATTCACTATAATTTCTAACCATCAAACCTTCTCAATTTTTGGATTGCATGCATCAAAAACCATATTTATCATGCAATTTTGCACGCATAGGCATGGAATCTCTTTGAGGGAAATTAGTTAGTATTATATGGCCTTGCTTGCGTAAAAAAATCTCAATTATCAAACCAAAACACAAATTGTACATGCATTTGTTTTTGATAGACATGGAAAAGTAATAATGAAAGTTGGAAAGACTTTGACATAACAATTTGTTCATTTCTTAAAACCTTAAGTGACTGTGTAGATTAAAAAATGAGGTGATGTATAATACTCCATTGTTATTAGCACAAACACCACCCTTCAAATGATTGCTAAATAAAAGGAAGAAAGATAATAGTAAGTATCATATGTTTTAAATAAGATTTGGTGTTTTTTTTTTCTTTTCATCTAGATTAGAGCACACACATAAAAGAAAAGAACATAAAGATCACCTACATACAATAGAACTTGTTATTACACCAAATATTTTTGAATTTGATAGAAATCTATCACAAACAATACCAAAATGGCATCAATCAATCATTGGTTGGTTGTAATTAGATAATTTTGTCTCAAGAGATATTTCACACTCTCAAGGGACAAAAACATTCTTGTATACAACAACACATTGAATTTTCAATTGAAATTACACATTAAATTTTGCATGTAATTGAATTGGAATGTGGAAATTGTAATTGAGTTGTAATGAGTAGACAACATAATGCAATTACAATTTCAAATGTATTCTAATTTTAAATTTTGATTTCAAATACAATTGTAATGTAATTGAGAATTTAAAATATATCTATACAATGTAAAATTGTAAAATTTAAATTTTAGATTGTACAAAGTATTCTAATTTAAAAATTTTATTTCAAATGTAATTATAATGTAATTTAAATTGAACTTTTAAATTGGAACAACACATTGAATTTTCAATTGAAATTACACGTTAAATTTTAAATTTTAATTTTCAATTGTAATTGAATTGTAATGTGTATACAACATAATGTAATTGTAATTTCATTTTTTAATTTCAAATGTATTCTAATTTTAAATTTTGATTTTATTTATGCAATTGTAATGTAGTTGAAAATGAGTTTTTAAATTGTAATTGAATTGGAATTGAAATTACACATTAAATTTCAAATTTTATATTGTAATTGAATTGAAATTGTAATTTCAATTTTAAATTGTAATGTGTGTATTCAATTCTAAATTTTGGAAGCTGTTCTGTAATGTAATTGAGATTTGCATTTTAAATTGAACTAAATTGTAACTAAACATCAAGATTGAACTTTTATATTGCAATCACTGCACATTAAATTTTCATTTGAAACGACAAAACATAAATGTGTAACTGTAATAACTATATCCATATGTAATATAAAAAACTTGATTGATTTCAAATCAGATACAAAATACACATGAAGACATCAATATGATAAAATATACAAAATATGTAACAAAATTCCATGTATAAATGATAGAAATCCATATCCAAAACATGAAAACGTATACATAGATCATCCAAAACATGAAAATATATAAAATATGAAAATATCCAAAACATGGAAATGTATAGATCATCAACTCATTGGCCACTACCCCCACGAGGCCCTTGATCGAACCTGTGGCTGCCTTCATGTGTAGTAGACCGATGTTGGCTCTGAGGCGGTAAACTATGAATGAATGCCTCGATCTCCGTTGAGTCGATGGTGATATCCGGCATCTCGGTAGGAATTTGGGTAGATGGCCCTTCATTAGGACCACATGCTCGAGCTACATCCCAATCATATGTGAAAGACATTGCAGCATCAACACCCGCCCGTAGCGATGCCTGTGTAATATGCCATTATATGTAATAAGTTAGATTTATTAAAAATTAAAGCTAAAACATAATTTAAGTTATAATTCAAAAATTGAAACATAAAGTACATAAATAAATTACTAAATGTGATTAAATAACATGATTTGGAACATAAATTAAAGCTCACCGCTATGTCTAAACCTGGCTGGTCAGGACCTTCGCGGTCCTCATGTCTATCATCAGGAGCAATGCCCTTTCCTTTGCCCTGTACAATTTGGAACTCATTTTAAGTTAAGATCTAAAACATAAAATCTCAAAAATTAAGAAATAAAACATAAATTATGTAAACTGGGAAATAATAAACTCAAATTAAATTAGAACATAAATTATAACTTACCTCGACTACTACTGCCCACGGGTTGGGACAAGCAGATGGACCAACTGATGGCTCACTAGCAAAGAGTTGATCCATGAATGTGCTTCCTTGCATGGAGCAATAGAATACAACTCCCTTAAGTATTATTAACCTTTCAATTTACGACATATAATATGATGTAACATGAAGAACATATATACATAATTGTACAAAAGTATACCTGTCCTGTAGCGACGCATCTACGATACAACTCAATGTATGCATCTCGGGATGACTCAGCATACCCCAGTAGGGCCTCGCCATCCAAACTCCTGAGCATGTCACTAGGGACATACTCTATCTCTGGCTCTGCAGGTGCAGGGGGTGGCCTAGATGCTTCTCCATGCCCAGCAACAATAGCAATGCCCATGGAAGTGAAAACGACTCTACAAGGTCCTGTCTAGCCTCTGCAGCAAGCTGGGATGATTGTGCCACATCCCTCGACTTGATAACCGTCCTGTCTGGAAACGGTACCAACCTCGGAGGGGGTGGCACGAAGGCAGGGTCTCTCCGAGCTCCAAGACGTTGGTAGGAGCGTCCCTTACTAGCACCATAGAACTTGGACCCTGTGCTGGTGTAATTTGGGTGCATATCCAAAACAAACTCTGCATAAATATGTTTTGCAAAGTACAATGGGACCTAGTCATGGTGGGGGAACATGCACAGGAGCTTCACTAGAAGGAAATATAATATCATGTTCATTCATATTGTGGTATTAAATATTCATGAAAACCTAAAAATTATATTGCTTATATATTAAGGGGCAAAGGGTTTTTTTATTTAATGTAAAAATACAAAAATACTTTAGGGTCATTTTTATATTGGCGAGATGACAAATATCCTCCAGATGGAGATGGCGGGATCACGGTCGGATGAGAAATCGGGTTGTGGCGAGGCTCGGACTTACCAGTACGCAGGGAAATCACGTCTTGAGGCATGCTTGAGGATAGGGGTTTCATGGAGAAGTGGGTTTCCAGTTGATCATAGTCGAGAGACAGTGGTCATTGATAGCCAATTGTTACCAATAGCACTTAGCCAGTTGTTACCAATATCCTTGGGAGGCTCTAAGCCTCCAGGGCCTGTTATAGGCCCTCGATAGGCCTTGGAGGATTGAATACCCAACCACTCTTTCCTATTACAGGACTTGGGAGGTTTAGTAAGCCCCCTAGAGATTTTTACAGGCCCTGGGGGCTTGGATACCTAGCCCACAACAGGCTTAGTCAGCGATTGGGGAACTGCAACATGCAATCTAAATGTTGTACTATGTGCATTGGCTCTAGTGACATAGAAGAAGTGATCTCCTCTCTCTTCATTAGACCATTAGATGTTGCAAATCATAATTATATGTGGTTGAGTAATTGCATTGTGGGTGAAGTAATGTGAATCCAAAATATACATCGAAAGAAGCAAGGTGCATTGTAGAATGCATGTGGGGTCATAAGAGGGGTATCATATCAATATACTAGGTAGAAATATAAAGGGGTATAAAAATGTTAATGAAAAAATTGATACCTACAATATCTAGTGAAAATAGGGGTTTTTTTAAATTGCGAAGGCATATTGGGAGGGGGTTAAAAAACGATTTTGGAAGGTATTTTCCAATATTTAGTGAAATTAAGGGTATTGCTTCATATGCCATGAACGAACGTGCTATGATAATGGTCTATTGAGTGAAGCCCCCATGGGAACATGCCCCACGCTTCGACGAATCTATCATATAGATATGGTGCAGTGGCCTCCAACTTAAACTCCATGAGTCTAAGCGGTTGACCGGAAGGGCGGTCAGGAGGGATGTCAAACAAAGTACCCTTGATGTCGTGCCCTCTTATGGCGACTTTGACATCCTCCCATTTGTGGATTCCAATGACATCCGATCTCCTCCTCTAGCATGATGACGCCAAATGTCACTAAGAGGTCCCACCCTCTTGTAGAGGGACAACATCTCATCCACTGCTAATAACATCATGGATAAAGATCGTCATGTGGGAGAATCCTCCCTCAATGTGCACACACATGAGTTCACCCACTCTCATTGGTAAGTGATATCAGCGAGAGTGATCCGTGCGACCTCATTGTCGTACGATCCCCCTAATGGGGCACCTGCGATCCAAACCAAAATGCAAATGTTACTAAAGATATATATTATAACTTGCAACTGAAATTCAATGCATTATATACTAAAAATTTACTTAAAATGTATCTAACAAAAAATATGCACCAGATGCACTTGATTCTTGCCTCCCATCCCCCACTTGGGAATCAACATGTATGTCGTCAAGATGAACTGACACGCTAGCTCTCCTATTGCTTCCACCAATGGCAGCCGACCCTGGCGTGGCCGCACTCCTCAGCGAATGGGAGCATTGCCGATGGCCGCCCTCTTGGGCAACGTCAGATCCTCTCGTGCATCACGGAGCATGAAGCAATGAAATTCTCTCTTCAGAACTCTCTACATCACATTTCAATTTCTAATTCTAATTCTCTTTCAAATTTCACATTTAAAATTCAAATTCAAATTTCGCATTTCAAATCCAAATTCAAATTTCAAATAAATTCAAATTTCAAATAAATTCAAATTTCAAAATCTATTTCAAATTTCACAATTCAAATTCAAATTCCAAGTTTCAATTACGATTTGAATTCTAATTACATTTCCAATTCTCAATTTTCATTTCTCATTTCAATTTCAATTTTCGATTTTCAATTCGAATTTCATTTCAAAATTCAAATTCAATTTCAATATCAATTTCCAATATCAATATCATTTTCAATTTCAATTTCAAATTTACATTTCAATTCCAGTTTCAATTTCCAATTTCAATTTCAATATCATTTTTATTAGCAATGCTAGAATCATAGGGGCCTAGGCATCAAATTTAGTTGTTCAACACTTGTTGCAACAACATACAGGTATGGGATGGAGGGGAAATGGAATCAAGCCTAAGTCAACTGGGGCTCACTACATGTTTGAGTCTCGATAATCTACCTTTTAAATTGAACCAGAACAACAAAAGAAGTTTTTTAATGGCTAATTAAAGCTAAGCAATGAGTGCATGACATGAGTGAGTGAATTATTATAATTTATGATATTTCCAATATTTTGAATGACGAGTCAAATTTGATAGGATAGGAATTTTATAGCATAGGAATGATTATAGAGAGCCACGACGCTCTAGATCTATTGACATACATGAGAACGAATCAACGAATGGAAGCGTTGTTTGTGTGTTGGATTGAGACACATACCACATGAGAATCCAAACCAAACCAATAGATAGTGTGGTTTCTTTGATGTATCTGCACCTAGGGATACAAGTTGACTCTACCTACCACATCCTAAAGTAACCGCATATTTGAAGAGGTTGTGTAAATCTAATAAGAATGTTCAAATGGAGCATGGGATATGTGTGGCTTGTTAAAGAAGAGTGTGATTAGTCCTTTCACATGGAATTGACAAGCATGTAGATCTTTTTAGCGAATGTATAGACATGTGTTGTTTCATTTGCATGCAAGTTACCAGCATTAAAGGTCTGTTGAGGCAATTGTTAGGAAATACATAGTATTGTTTATGCCGCAATTTGGTGGGCTTTAGTGGCTTGTGGCTAAAATGATAGTAGTGGCAGCAAGAAAACCCACATCAAAGCTCCCACAAGGTGCCTAGAGAATTACTTTGTGTCTAGGCTTTGTCTTGTGTGGCTAATCTACATGGTAGAGAATTACTTTGTGTCTAGGCTTTGAGGAGTTGTGTGAATGGAGGTAAAGTACAATGTTGTTAAGGAAACAAAGAAAAGTTGTTATTTAGGAGTGATAGATTCTTCCTGTTTAGATAAGGGTCACATGATTAATTGTGTCCTTGAAACAAATCTGTGACAACACACGCCCTTGAGAATTAGGATGGTGTTTGGTTTCAAGCGGTAGCTGGTGCAACATCTTTAGGGATAAAATGTGGCAGGCACATTCAAATCATTTAAGCATGTTGGATACATATATTCATTGAGAATATTTGGATTTCTTAGATAAATTACTCAATGTCACACCAAGACTAGGACTAGAGGTTGGGATGTGGGGGGGAAACTAAACTATTTTTAGAATGATATATTCTCAATATCTTGTAGGAACAGATCTACTAGTTGAGGGTCAAGAGGTGGTGCGGGTATTTTCAATGTTTATTTACCACTAGAATACAAAGTAGATTTTTCTTTTAATGTTTATTTACCACTAGTAAACAAAGTAGATTTTTCTTTTGAACAATGTTTATTTACTACCCTCGATGGGAAAACCACTAATCACAAACAATTTCCTTTAGCTAAGAGGCCATGACATGGGGTTAGTCTTCCATCAAAATCACTCAGGATTTGAATTTGGTACCCACAAAGACCATAAAAATAGATGATCAACATTGTCGACTAATATTGAGTTTTTATGTAATGTACTAGGTATTGAGAATAATCCCCATGCATCTTTTCTCTCTATGGTATTTTGGTTACCCTCTCATGCCCATTTTATTTCCTCTCCACTATATTTTCATCATCATCTCTTGGTTTGTGTATATGGAGTTTCTTACAGTGGTTAGTGTGTCCATCATGAAGTGGGAAGTGGAATTATAGAAGGTTCAAACTGGCAGTATGATTTCACTCCCATCGGTGGATAAATTGGTGAATTTGCATGGTGGTCAACTTTACCCAACCTTACAACTTCTCTGGTTTCCCTAGTCAGAGTTTTTCTATGCATTTCGCTCTAAGTCTCATTAGTAATTCTCATTATAGGAGGTGCAGGGATTTAACAAAATCAATTTAGCCTATCCTCTCCTTCACCAACTAGGTTACATATTATATTATGACATTTAGACCATGGCAAAGGGAGTATGTCCAAATATTAATAATATAAGATGTTGTTGCGCTTTCTTTTGTCATCTTGATATGGACATGTTGTATGCACCTAAATGTGTTTGGATAGATTTTAATGTGATGATTATTGAGGTATTAGACCTAAGCTTTGATTTTAAGAAAATGATTTTTTTTTAACTTCAATATATTTATAATTTATATTAACATAAAATTATTAGTTTATATTAACATATAATTATATTAATAAATATTGAATTTAATAAACATATTTAAATTTAATTGTAATATTTAAATATTTATTTTTAAAATGTTATATAATATATATTATTAAAAAATTAAAAAAATTAAGGAACATAGTAGACCCGTAGGACATATATAAGGAGCTCCATAAACTTTGTGACTTGGTGTTTTATTTTCCAACAACGAATAGTTGGGTTGACTTTAAAAGTAAAACCGGTAAAAAAAATATAAAATTATTAGTTTATATTAACATATAATTATATTAATAAATATTAAATTTCATAAACATATTTAAATTTAATTGTAATATTTAAATATTTATTTTTAAAATGTTATATAATATATATTATTAAAAAAATTTAAAAATATATATATGTGTGTTTATTATATATAAACATTTATATGATATTATGTATAACTATAAAAATATACATGATAATTATGTGATAGAAAATAAAAATGACACTTCATCTCATTAAATAAATTAATAACAATGATGATACTTACTTAATTATGGATTTTCCATTAGAGAAATTGTAGGTTGTTTTCCAAAGTAACATTGAATCTAAGGTTATAGGTGGAGACCAAATGAGTTTTCTACATGTCACTATGGCATTGTTGAGTTTTTTTTAAAGTTAATGGTTTTTGTTAAACCGGCAACCTAATATGATTATTTTTTTTTCAATCCTCTTGGCGTTCTCAGAGGATTGAAAAAAAAAGGGCAGCATTTCTCCTTGTCAAAACACATTTTAAAATAAAACCGGTAGCATTTATGCGGTGAAATGCTACAGGTTGACATAAATAAAAATATTAATAATTTAAAACAAAAAAATGTTTTGGAATGGTTTTTTTTTTTTTCAAATATTATTTGGTTTCAATGGTGGTTTTTAGTTTCAATGATTTTTTGTTTCGATGGTGGTTTTAGTTTCAATGGTTTTTGGTTTCCATGTTGGTTTTTCATTTTCAATGGTTACATTCACAAATTGATAAAAACTAAATAAAATTTATGTTTTAAACACACAATTTTATATACAAAATAAATAAAATTTAGGGTTTTTTTTAAAACAAATAACAAATAAAATTTATGTTTTTTTAAAAAACAAATTACAGGGTTGAATTCCACATACCTTGTGGATTCGACGCCATGGCAAGGTGGAGTTGGGCGTGGGGCTTGGGGCGTGGCGTGGCGTGCTTTGCTGGCTATGGACGCTCGGTCGAGGGCTTTCATCCCATCGTTATCGCTCATTGTTCACTATCATTTTCGAACAAGGCCGACCGACAGGTCAGGCCTCTTTTTTTTGTGTGTGTGTGTGTCTCAAACCCTCAATCGAGCAATAGCTCGATCGAGGGTTTAACCAATCCCTTGATTGAGCAAATGCTTGATCGAGGGTCTAACCTAGCCCTCGATGAAGGTATTTGAAAACCCTCGATCGACGTATGTTCAAGCCCTCGATCGAGGTATTTTGAAACCCTCGATCGAGCGTTTAAAACCTCGAACGAGGACTTGAAAATACCTCGATCGAGGGTGCAGAAAATAATTTTTTTGGCTCCCACGCGCCAAAAATGGTGAACCACCTTCGTGGAATCACCCATAACAAAGAGAGTGGCCTTGGATGTGACTAATTGGAGATCTAGATAGATCAAGAATCATTGCTAACCATCCTTTGCACTCCCTTCTATATCATCCTCTATCTTGAATGTTTCCAAATGAGTACAAGTAGTTTTCTTCTTGTGGCTATCATGTTGCATTAAAATACAAAATAAGATAACAAAACATAATTAAACATTACAAGTTCAATAAAATCAAACCATTCCCCATAAAAAAATAAATTATATAGAAAATTAGCATGCTTTATGATCCCATCTTTCTTATTTTTATGGTGTTGAAAAACACTAGATACCCCTTTATTGATCTCACAAGCACATCTTAGTAAATTTTTGTGATTGGAACACGAGGGTTCACTAGCAAGGAAATATCATATCACGTCCATTCATATTGGGGGTTTGAATACTCCTAAAAATCTCAAAAATATATTTCCTCGTATTAAGGGGTCAAGGGGGGGTTTTAATTTGACATAGTAATATAAATATTAGGGGTTATGTTATTTGGGTGGGCTAAGGAATAACCTCCAAATCATGGGATGTATTCATACCTCCAAATCATGGGTTGGATTCATACCGGTCCTATTTTTTGCTAAGGAATAACCTCCAAATGATGGGATGGATTCTTATCAATACTAACTGCTGCTAAGGATTAACCTCCCAATCATTGAACTTATAAAGTCTTCTTTTTTTTAGGATAATTTTATTCATCAATGGGATTTATGTGAGTTTTCATTGTCCCACGGCCATGAAAATGGGTAATAAAAAAAGAACATAATAAAATTCATAAATGTGATATTCCCCTTAATGAGATGTTCTCTTAAATTCCATGAAAATGGGTAGTAAAAATAGAAAATAATAAAATTCATAAATGTGATCTTTCCCTTGATGAGATGTGCTCTTAAATTCCTAGTCCACTGTGCCTCCATCCATAAATGTGATATGTCCTTTTAAATTCTAGTGTGGTTTGAATAATTTAATGTCATATATGCCTCCATTTAGTTGTTGAGGTTCACATTTTTATGATGCAAGCAATTTTCCCATCCATATTTTGTCACTCGTTGAATTCCTTATGGGGAATTCATAGTTTTCTATTTATTTTATACCACTTGTAGTCCAACTGGGAAGGAAATTTTCGGGAAACACGTATCTTCATTATTTTTTATATTTATATCAAATTATGGTGCTCATCCATGCACTCACTATGTAGATGAATAAATCGAACTATACAAATTTTCTATGGGTTTAAATTTTCTACTCAGTTGCATGAAACTCAACAATTGAACTTATTTTTTCATTTTTGCATGAATCCTGATTTGCATTTTCATGGTTGTTACAAATTTATAAAAAAAAAAAATCACCCTCTAAAAGCATGTCCCCCCCAAAAAAAGCTTATTTTTTATGCACATAAGGGCCAATTCATGTAAAATAAATAAAAAGAAAAAAGAAAAAAAACATACTCCATCTCTTAGATATATGCATACCTTCCTTTGCATTTTCTCTTAAACATCTTTATATGCTTTTCTTTTGAAAAAAAAAACAAAAAAAAAAGGATTGGGAGAACTCTAATGCTCAATGGTTGTTTCAATCGAGCCTTGCTCCATGACAACCAAAAAAGGGAGATCAATCTTTCTTGGCTCAATGGAACCAAGAAACATTAGATCAATCTTTCTTGATTAATTATTTATTTCAACTTTTTATATTCTTCTTTAACATTTTCACATTTCCAATTATGAATAGTTGTTAGATTGAGTTATATTTGGCACATTCATAGTTGTATTTGTAATTTTTATATACAACGCATCCATCTTAATATTGTATTGGAACTGACATGAACATAGGTGAAAATATAAATCCTTATTTACATACACTATATGTTATCATTATCATGGAATGGTATCATATAAGTTTCACCATCTCTATATCTTTATAACTATTGCATACTTGAAACTTAACAATGGAGATTTTTCACTCTCCTGTAAAGATTTTAAAAACTAGTTACAACCCAAGAAAAGGTAACTAAGTGTTGTTAATTCCCTTGCTTTCAATAATAAATGTAGAGGAAGTGGAGGCAATTCATTGCATCTTGCGAATGACCCAAAACCAAGCTATGCATATGATCATATGGTGGTATTGGAAAGTAAGAGGAATTTTTCTATGTTCATTGGGTTCAAACATCAATGATGTTTGTTTTGATAGGAAGGTAGGAAATTCCATCCACAAAAGGGTTTCAATTTTTCATTTTTATGGAGTTTAATTTAATAAGCTTATAGAAAACATGAGCTCTCTTTGGCTATACTTGTATTTACATGATATAAAATTGGTAGATTGGTAGGATGTGGTGTGAAACATCTATAATTCTCATCTTTTCTAAGCATTGGACTATCATTCTTTTACATTCTTTGTTACATTAATCTCTTGAATCCATTTCCTTTTGCGCATTTTTCCTTCCCCATTACTATTTCTTTAAGTCTTCAACTATTCAATGCTACAAATTTATCATTCGCCGCTACAATCCCAGTGGGATCATTATTAGCATTATACTATTATTTTATTTAGCATCCAGTTTTCTAATACTAAGGTGCGTTAAGGCTCCTGTTTGTTACAACTTGATAATATGATATAAAGGGTGTATTAAAATGGGTTGATAAAAATGGATACCTACAATATCTCGTGAAACTAGGGGTTTTCTTAATTGGAAAGGTATATTGGCAGGGGGGTTCAACAATACAATTTTAGGAGGCATTTTCCAATATTTAGTGAAATTAGGGATATTCTTTAGTATCCTATGAACGATCGTGTTATCTAACAAGTTCACTGAGTGAAGACCCTGAGGATTGGAAAAATTGATGATGAAGATGGTGATGAGGATGATAATGACAATGAAGATGATGGTGGAAATGATGACATGAATGATGAAAATAAATATAATGATGGAAATGGTGATGACGATGATGATGAAGATGATGATTTCAATGATGATGACAATGACAATAATGATGACATTGATGATGGTGATGGTGGTGGTGCTATTTATACATTTAGTAGTAGTTATTTTACAACCCCCTCCACCCCCCAAAAAAAAGTCTTGAGAATTAGACTTTTGGGGGCATTTTTCTGACAACCGCCCCTAAAAGTCCAACTCTCGTGACTTGTTTTTTTGGGGGGGTGGGTGGGGGAGGCTCTAACACAACTGCTCCTAAGTGTATTTTTGAGGGCATTTTTTAAAACCCCACCGCGCCCCCCCCCCCAAAAAAAAAAGTCATAAGAATTGGAATTTTGAGAATGTTTGTCTAAAAACCACCCTCAAAAGTTCAATTCTCATCATTATTTTAATACATTAAGATGAATATACATTTTTTTCAATAAAAATTTATTTAACAATTCAAAATAGAAAAATATATGTTTTTAATTATATATAACAATTCCATTCTTTCCCATACCTATAAAAATTATTATATTATATTATATTTAAGATTATATTCTATAAACAAAATTATTAAAAAAAAACAACATACGGTTGAACCATTAACAAAAGAAATTCAGTCACTTTAAGTAAAAAATATATTTTAATAGCAAAATACATGAAACTCATGATAAATACGTGTTATCTTATTATTTCTATACATGAAACTCATGATAAATACATTATCTTATTCTTTTCTACTTAATATACTTTATTAAGTATTTATTGGAAAATTATAATTATCTTTCTATAATATTTGATTTATCTAACATTAGAACGGAATAACCAAAAGAGAACTGTACCTTGCATTGACATATTTTAAAGCTACAAATGAAGCAAAATGCAGAGCATTTCCTATGACAGAATAAAGTTGGGTTATAATTAAGACACTGCCGACGGAGCTCTCTATGCAACCTGAGCGCTGGCCGACACCGTAATTTTTCAAAAGGAGACAATATTAATTTTTAACTATTAAAGAGCCTACGCAATAACATGGTGCACCGCTTGTGGTGTTTAAGCTTTGACTGTATGTAGTCATTGAAAAACCCTTAAGAACTTCAAACTTAGAAGGAAAACTTTTACTAGGGCATACATATACATTACTTTACCACAAATACTTTTCATGCAATCCAGGAGGATTCTTGCGCATCCACTAATACTCCACCACTTCCAAATTATAAGATCTAAATATTTAATAGTATAATTAATAAAATTATATATAGAGTATTAATTGTAATCAAAAGTAAAAATAAGTCTAAATATTTGAATGCCATAAAACTATGGCCTTTATTCCATCATGTTGATATAGAAAAAAAACTTTCTTAGCATACATCTTATATTGTTATTGTTGATTATACAAACTCCTTTGTTGCTATTATTGTTTCTGTGTTTGTTATATAGAAACATGAACTCTAAGTGTTTCAAGCGGTTCTAACTTTTGGTGAAATACATGATCATAAAAATAGAAAAATATTGAAGATGTGGAATGGGTCCAACTTTTGATAAAATATATTATCAACACTTATTCCAAAGCATCTTAATATATTAATTCTGAATGATAAGAGTTGTTTTTAAAAAAAAATAGAGAGAGCATATCTTGTGAAGGACCAAGCTTATGGCCTTTTGAGGGTATATTTGGATTATGATTAAGGATGTTAGCACCATTAGGTGTTTTTGAGTAGCATGTGTCTTATTGCCTTGAGAAAAGTGTTCCAAGGAAGAAGACCATGCCTTTGTCCCTAAATAAATCATTAAAGCATATAGAGCCATGAACAATGCCTTGAATCACCATGCATGACTTGGTATGGGAATCCATGACACCATGGACCTAGATTTTGTGGCCTTCGGTCCTTAGACATGGTTAGTGGAGGGGACCTAAAGATTGAGCCCTAAATGAATATTATGCCCATCTAGTTCTATGAAGGTTTCCTCCACCAACCACACATGGTCTCTTGAGTGTATCACTAGCCTATGATTGAGGATGTGTATGCCATTAGATGGTCTTGAGTAGTATCTAGGTGTCTCAAGGCCTTGGGAATGAAGTTCAAAGAAATGATACTATGCCTTTATCCCTAAAGAAACCATTGAGGCATATATATAACCATGTCAAACAATGCTTTGAATAATGACACATAAATTCTCAAGGGTATCCCCAGCACTATGTATCCAAGTTATGGACTTGGAGCCTTGTGCATGGTTAGTGAAGGAGAATTGAACCTTGGGCCCTAAAGGAATCTTCTAGCCATATAGGGTTAATAATTTTTCCTCCACCAACCACACATGGCCTCTTGAGGGTATCATGAGAATATGATTGATGATGTGTATTCCATTAGGTGGTTTTGAGTAATATGTACATGTGTTAGGGACTTGGAAATGACTTTCTAGGGAAGAGGACTATTCATTAGGCCCTAAAGAAACCATTGAGGCATTCAAATCCATGAATAATGCCTTGAAGCACTAAGCATGAGTTTGTAGGGGTTTCCATGCCACCATGTATCCAAGTCTTAGGGACTGGGGGCCTTGGACATGGTTAGTAGAGGAGACCTAATCCTTAGCCCCTAAAGGGATAATCTATCCATCTAGGGCTAAGTAAGTTACTTCCACCAACCACACATGGCCTCCTAAGGGTATCATTAGGTTATAAATGAGGATGTAAGTGAAATTAGGTGGCTTTTAATAGTTTGTACATGTCTCGGGGACATGGAAATGTCATTCTAGGGAAGGATACCATGCCTTTGACCCTATATAAATCATTCAGGCACCAAAGCCATGAAAAATTCCTTGAAGCACCATGCATGATTTCACAAGGGTATCCATGGCATTGTGTATCTAGGTCTTGTTCCCTTGGGATGTTGAACATGCTCAATGGAGGCTACTTGAATGTTGGGTCGTAAAGGAATATTTTAGCCATCTAAGGAGAAGAAGGTTTCCTACACCAACCACACATGGCCTCCTAAGGGTATGATTGACCTATGATTGAGGATGTTAGTGCTATTAGATGGTTTTATGTAGTATGCAGGATTCCTAAGGCCTTGGGAATGATTTTATAAGGAAGAAGACCATGTTATTGGCCCTAAAGGAACCATTAAGGCATCCAAATCCATGAAATATACATCAAAGCATCACACATGACTTAACAGGAGTATCGATGCTGCTATGTATCTAGGTCTTGTGATCTAAAGAGTATCCATATTACTAATGGAGGATGAATATCCCCATTAGAGATATTATGTGGTGGCTTGAAGTATTGGTCATCACTCAGAAATTTAGTATATATTATTTTGAAAATAGAAGTTATATATGTAGAAACATAAAATTATCATAGCATAATGATGTATATCTCTTCAAGATATTTTCAACGGGTTAAAGAACTCAAAAAACTAATGACTCGATAGAAAGCTATGGCCAACATGGTAAAGTAGATTTTTATATTGAAATAACATGTGTGCACCTCTAGAGTGCATGTTTTCTTCTGAAGCGTGCGCGTGCTTCTAGAGTGTGTGCACATTATTTTAAATTCAACTTTTTGGGGCGGGACAAATTCCATTCACCCACATATTTGTTGACATGATTGCTTTAGATTTAGGTTTGATATGACGATCTTATGGTTCGGACTGTAAAATCAACAAAATCTCCATTTTTTTAAATATTTCTAAGTACATTAGTTTTTCAGGTTATGTTTTGAATAGGCTACACAAATCCATACCCGATGAAATTACATAAGCATATAAGGATGAGAATGTAGATTCCAAATATATAATTAAAAAAATGTTTATTATTTTCAATATATTTTTGTCTTGACATATATTAGAATCTTAAAATACATACCTCTTTTATTTCTACTATAACTTTTTTTGCTTTAACAATTTAAGAAAAAAATCATACTTTGCACTAGTGCAAACTAAGACCTACAATCTAAAAGAAATAAAACTATGTTAATTTAAAAATATATAAAACTAAGATTATAGATTTTGAAAAAATAGTTGTGCACAAGAACAATGTGTTATCTAAAATTTTACATATTTTTATAATCAAACTCCATCATTTAGGTACTCAAAGGTAGCACCAATGCAAACATATATGCATTATATTTTGAATTCAAAAAAACTATACCAATAACAATAAAACTCAATGTTCACCTAGTTATATACAATTTCTATAAATAAAAGTTATATATTATGAAAGCTAATTCATTTTCCTACATTTCATCTTTTTACACCATATTCAAATTCATTGTGGAAGTACATTGAATTATCTCTTCGAGTTAATAGATCATTGTTTTTCCAAGTTTTCATTACCACTAGCATATCATGAGAAAAAATCATTAAATTGTACTCACCGTGAACTATTGCCAATTGAATGATGTTTGGGTGGTAAAGATTGTGGCTTTGAATCCACCCACCAACATTGATTCCCCAAAGCACATACCCAAAAGCACATACAAGGGGCTAATTGTTATTTTGGAGTTTAAAAGAAACAAATTAGGAAGTAAAACTAGTGATTCTTTTTATTTAAATCTTGGATTTGATATAGTCTTTTTTAATTTTGAGTTTCTTGGATTTGATATAGTCTTTTTTAATTTTGAGTTTGACAAGCCAACCCTAATGCTATTGGTTTTCAAAGAAAACGCTCCAGAAAAATAGTGAATTTTTTATGTCAAAATCTTAGACATAAGCTCCATGTTTTCTGATTTGAGATTGACGGGCAAATACTAATGCTTTGTACTTTAAAATTAAAGGAAACACTTACAACCATAAATAGTGAATTGTTTTGATTGTAGAATCTCAAGCATGAGATCTGGTCACTCTATTACGATTTTTCATAGCATACCGGGACATATCAAAAGGTATTGGATAAAGACACATTTTTTTTATCTAATTTTACAATGTTTTCTTTGAATAAATTCACTAGAATTTCATCACATACATTTAATTTCAAGAAGAAAAATTGCCAGAAAAAGTTTTTGACATGCCATCGTATTGACTGTTGGTTTGGTGATGCCTCCACATCCACTCCTAGATTCTATAACCCAAGGCTTCTCTGTAGTAATGTTAAGATACCCACGTCCACCTCATCTTTAATTTTCTACAAACTCCTTTATTGGATAAATTGCAGGCACATTACGAAAAGATAAATAAAGCTCTGCAAGATAATTGCAGGCACATTATGCCTTTGAGCTCTGCTTTAAATACTGCTCGAAATTTTGAGAACGTGTTTGCTTTGAGAATGTATGCAATGTAGCTTGATAAAACTGTGTTAGAAGTAAATTTGAAAATTATAGTTTCATCCAAGATTCTTCTGCGCTCACTTTTCTAATGGAAGGCACTCAGATCTGCTTGAAATCGAACTTCTAGTTATGCTCTATAGGATCAAGAGAGCAAATGTAAATAGTATCGTATTGAAACTAGTTTCTTTCAATATCAAAATACATTGCGGGGGAAGTAGAGCTCCAGTAGGCCCCTTACCCCATATTGATGTGATGTGTATGAATGTAGTGGTATTATATCTCTGCTTGGAAATATATGTGGAGGGTTATCAGTTAGCACTCTAATGTCTCTCAGAGGCTTATCAATTAAACCTCCGAGACATGGGAGCACTAACTCATAGTGGTAATTTGAATTTTGAATAATCATATAGCGATCCTGAATCTTATAGCTTATCCAAAAGATCACATTCTTTTAACTCTAATATATAGAATCAATTTTGTATTACCAACCAACAAGACTGTAAATGTAAATGTAAATGTTCTAAAAATGCAAACGCAAAAAACGTAGAGTAGCCATATTTGAACATTAAAAATAATTGAGCATCATTGATAGTAGATACTAAATTGAAAACCATAATCTCGTTTCCATAAAAAATGCAGATGCGACCAAACGATCTAAAAATGTGAATGCACAAAATGTAGGTTAGCAATCCACCATATTTAAACATTAAAAATACTTTAGCATCGTTTACAGTAGATACTAAAGCTGGTAAGACTTACCAAAGAGTTTCAATAAAGAATATTTTGACTGCCTCAACTGCTCAACGCTATTATTGAGGTTCTTTTGCTTGGTAGAGCTATAAATAGACTTCCGTCAAGAACGTGTTTCATATATTCAATATTGGCCTAGTCACTTCCTTCACAATTTCAGCAACAATGTCATTTTGAAAGAAAAAAATTAGAAATGAACCGCAAATTGAGTGGAATCTGATCAACTAGTCTCAACCTTACCACATTTCAATAAGCGATGAAGCTAAACTTCAATTCATAGGCTTCCTCGAGCTCGCTATTGTTGATCCTTGGCAAGTTGTCTAATTTAATTTTTCCAATGTCTTTGATAAAAATAGACTATAAGTTTCTTCTAATGGCGGTTCATTTCTCCATTGTCTTCAATAAAAATAGACCAGGTTGTTGGCTTTCATGTCCCTATGGATCACTTGCTGCCTGCACTACTCATGGAGGTAGAGCAGAGCCGAAGCGAAGCCAGAGACGATGTTGTATCACCTGGTGGTGTTGGTCATATACATCGGCGGCTTAACCTATAACACGTCACAACTATGGCTTTGTCACATGTCATAGCATTCAGCAGCTTAACGTTTAGCATGGAGCAGCTTAATAGTTAGCACAGAGCAGCGTATGGATTTGTTCCCCGAACTACTGCCTTGTGTAAAATCCAATGGCTAAAAAATATTGCTTTCACGAATTGGTAGGGAATTAGCTGTGTTGCAGCTTTTCACCTTGTTAAAGAAATAATAGGCAAATATGGTAAAATATTAACGTAAGAAATAACTTGTATGGTAAGTTTATGTTGAATATGGTAAAGGTCCCTTTAGTCTAAAGAGAATAAAAAGTGAAAGCTGAAAGGTTTATCAAAAGATGCGTTTGGTAAGTGTTTGTTCCGCAATGCGACAAATCCTGGACAATATCATAATTGTTTAGGAGGCAATCCATTCTAGCATGGAGTACAAGCAGTACAAGCAGGAAGGTATGGTTGTCAAACTTGACATGGCAAATGCGTTTGATAGGGTAAATCACTTCTTCCTTTTTGAAATAATGTCAAAGTTTGGGTTCTCTCAAAGATTTGAAATAATGTCAAAGTTTGGGTTCTCTCAAAGATTTGTCAGATGGATTAAGGCCTGCGTCAGCAGCCCTTGGATAGCCCCTTTTGTCAATGGTCGTCCAACCAACTTCGTTCAAGCTTCTCATGGTCTCCATCAGGGTTTCCCTCTCTCCCCGTTCCTCTATGTCTTGGTTGCTGATTCTTTGAGTAGAAGACTTCAAAGACTCCGGAGCTCGAGGAAGCTTAAGGGTCTTAAAATTGCTAGGGGTGTCTGTGCTGCAAACAATGCACAATTCGCTGATGACACTATCTTTAGGGGTGGAGCTTCCACTGTTATTTCCGAACGATTCAAAAGAGTTCTCGCAACCTTTCTTAAAGCCTCGGACAGCAAAATCAGTGAGCTAATATCTAAAGTGTATGGTTGGAATTGCCCACCAGCAACTTTGGCTATAATCTCTAGAATCTTTGGCTTTGAAGGAACTACAAGTTGGAATTCCTTTAATTATCTTTGAGTCCCAATCTTCAAAGGGAAAAAAAGGAAAGACGATTGGCAAGGTTTGATCGACAAAATCAAAAAGAAAATCTCTGCTTGGGGTTTCAGGTGGCTAAACCCAGCAGGGAAGCTCACATTGATTAAGTCCATTCTGTCCGCTTTCCCGATCTATGTCTTCTCCATCTCTCTGACCCCAAGTTACATTATTCAGGAAATCAACAAATAAATCAGAAACTTTCTTTGGCAGGGGGGAAAAACAAGCAACACCAGGAAATTCCATTTAATAAACTGGAATACAGTTTGTAGTTCGAAGATTAGCGACCTGGCGCTGGAGTGAAAGATCCAAACATCATGAATCTGACCCTAGGGGTAAAATCCTGTGGAGGCTCGTAACAGAAAAAGATTCCTGGTGGAAGAAAGCTTTACAGAAAAAATACATGAAGGGAGCTAGAACTCATTGCATTGAAAATATTGCCATGGAGAAGAAAGGTTCCCCTATATGGGACTTGTGTGAGAAAGCAACCTTCGTTATACAGGACAAAATCCACTGGATTGCTGGTAATGGCAAAAATATCAAGATTTGGTATGATACAGTGGGAAGAAACTCCCCAGCCAACTTTTGACAAGAACTAAACCACCTGCAGAATTGGATGGAAAGTCCGCAATCTCCATACTCTGTTAGACATCTCCACTTTGTCCAGTAGTGGTAGATCGACTGGCTAAAAGGATTTAGACCTCCCTATACACTTGCAAGAAGATTATAAAGCTCTTCTCTTCCTTCTACAAGAGCAATGTCCCATCAGTTCCAATCTTGAAGACAAACGAGGTTGGGGAAGATTGGGAACCTATTCGGTGAAGCAAGGCTACCAACATGTCCAATCCAGAAAGGAAGGAGGTGCTAGAGACATTAATTGGGTTAAGGTCTGGTGCAAAGACAACCTCCCTGAGGTGAACATCTTCTATTGGACCCTCGCTCATAGAAAAACGTTAACAACAGACAATTTGAGAAAACGAGGAATTGAGGGGCCTCTTCGCTGTGTTTTGTGCAAGGATGCTGAAGAGTCCATAGATCATCTCTTCCTTGATTGCAGGTTCACTCTTGAGGTTTGGAACCTTGCCACTAGAAGTCTGGGCATTAATCTGGTGATTCCAACAAACTAGAGCGACTTATTTAATTATTGGAAGGACTACTACCACGGGTCCTTCTACAGAAAACCGGATTTCTCCAGAGCTTGGGAAGCTCTCCCCAAGTTTATCTGTTGGAAGGCCTGGACTGCCAGAAACAAAGGTATTTTTTAAGGATTGACCTCCAATCCTAGAATGGTTTATTTAGCAACAAAGACCCTCTGGTTTGAAGCCTTATCTTCGCAAGGGATGCCCAGTATTCAGCAGGAGCCCCTATCTATCGACGAAAGAACCTGGATGGTGGATTTTGTTTTGCCTTATGCTTCCTCTCTCAGGTCTTCCCCTCCCAAGAATTCGAGGCTCCTGTCGTGGCAACTGAGAATTCGCAAGGATGAATTTCAGCTCTGGAAGGATCATTTGGGATGTAGTATTTTATTTTTTGATGGTGCCTCGAAAGGCAATCCAGGGTTGGCAGGCACGGGGGGAGTAATTCTTGACTCCACGGGGAACAAGCAGAAAGAATTTTCCTGGGGCATTGGGTGGAAGACCAATAATGGTGTGGAGTGGTTAGGACTCATCAAAGGGTTGGAGATTGCAACAAGCCTAGGAATAAAGAAACTCATGGTCCTAGGAGATTCATTAATCATTATTAGAGAAGCCAGGCGTATTATTGCCAAAAGGAAAGATCCCATTACCAAATTGCATCATCTCCTGCTCTGTATCAGTAATGACTTTCATGAGCTCTCCTTCCTTCATATTTTGTGGGAACTAAATGGAAAAGTTGATGAGATGGCGAATATTAGAGTTGAGCTATCCTATGGAATTATAAGGCTGGACAATGAAAATTTGGAAAACTCTTGGATCCCTTGAACCAAGGATAGGCCTTTGGGATTGGTCTTATGACCCTATAATAATTCCCCCCCTTCAATTATGGATAATTTTCATTTGAATTGCAACATTAATGCAATTTATTGGGAACTCTCCCATGGAAATTCGATGGCCCTCCTCTCCCTAGATCGTCCCCCTCGCACGCATGAATTTATTGTTCCCCATCATTTTTCCAGTTTGCTGGCATGCGGGCTCGATGGCATTGTATATCCTCGCTTATGGACGCCCTTCTGGCCTCATTCTTCCTTTGTCTCCCTTCTCTCCGTCGCCCTGAACGGTTTGCCTTTGCTATTTGTTTTCTGCAATGGTCTTTGTGTTGGAAGGACCATGGCTCATCATGGAGTTGGGCATGGTGGAGAAAGCTGCCATCATGGTGTTGGGCGCTGCCAGGGAGATATGAACCCCACCTGTGGCAGGTGCTGTAAGCCCGAAAGAGGCCCCAATGTTGGGTGCAGCAGGGGTGTTCAGTCGGAGGAAATGTGGGGTGATTCAATTGAAATAGAGAGCCATCTTGGACTTGGCCCCTACCATAGGCACGCAGGGGTAGGAAATGTCACCGGACAGGACGGGAAGCGCAACATTTCTAAGTTTGAGGTGGAGTTTCTGGACCGTTTGCAGGAACTTGAGCTGCAGGTGAGGATGATTCGTGGTGAGAATATTGAGTTTAAGAAAGTAATTTCCCATATCTACAACTTTTCAACCGCTTCCCATTCTGAGGTTAAAGCTCAGAACATCTGTGTGGCTAAGAAAATTGAACATTTGGAGAAGACCCTAGATCTAGATTATCCCCCCAAGGCTCAGAAAATTAAAGTCTCTAGCATTGAAATTGAGGACATCAACCGAAAGATGGAGAAGCTCCAAAAGTTCATGGCAACAACTAGGAATTTCATGGATCTTAGCACTGAGAAGAATATTGCTGCAAACTCTGTCGGTGAGACCATGGACATTGGTCCTCATTAGCAACTGGTCTACTCTGGTCACGGGTTGGCTTTTCTAGTTTTATTATGTTTTTTATGCTTTCTAGTATTATTCACAGAAACTCTGCTACTTCTAGTGTAGGCTCTAGTTGTTTTGTTGGCATCTTGGTAGGGCTTAATGCCCAGATTTTGTATAAGACAGTCTATCAGAAATGTTCTTCTTCTGCATACTCCTCCTAGGGAAGTTTGTTAGATGCTATAGGTTTCACAAGAGAGGAAGGTATCATGATGATTATCAGTTGGAACATGATGAAATTGGAGTGATGGATGTCTTCCTCTCATGGGAGCAATCTTATCAGTCTTTTATGATGTAATTTCCCTTTTTTATATATAATTAAAGTTATTAGCCATTTCTGTTAAAAAAAAATAAAGTGTTATTTCCGCAATGCATTAAATGGAAAAGGTGTTGAGTGTAATGTTCGAGGTGGAGAAATTCAATGGCATTAAATGGAAAAGGTGTCGAGTGTAATCTTCGAGGTGGAGAAATTCAATGGGAAGAATAGCTTTGTGGTATGGAAGCTCAAGATGCATGATATGATGATGCAACAAGGATTACACAAGGTATTGGTGGGAAATTCAAAATGATCCGTAGGTATGACAGATGAGTGCTAGGAAGACCTGGATTTGAGAGCTCTCAATATCATTTGTTTATGTCTAGTAGATGAAGTTTTATTTGATACCATTGGAGAGAAGTCATCAACAATATTATGGAGCATAATGGAAAGCCTTTACATGATGAAATCATTCACAAACAGAATCTACTTGACGAGGCAGTGTATAGCTTACGAATCCAAGAAGGTATGAAAATTTGATATCATTTAAATGTTTTCAATACTCTGATTTGTCAATTAACTTGTATGGATGTAAAGTATGGTGACAAAGATAAGGAAATCATACTATTGTGTTCATTACTTGAATCCTGGGATCACTTAGTCATATCTATGTGGTTTAGCTCAATGGACTCCTTTAATTATGACTCTAATGTGGGAGCTTTGTTGTTTGAGGAAATGCAAAGAAAATCTAGTTTAGAAACCTCCACATCATAAACAATGGTGGCTAGATGTCAATCCATAGAAAGAGGGGAAGATTTGAAGGATACATCCAAATCTATGTCAAAAGGCAGAAAGGGGCAACGGAAAATGTTGGTACTATAACAAATCAGACTATCTTGAGAAGTTTGCTAGAAAATGAAAGAATCTGAGGATGATGGCAGAAAGGAAAAAAATATAATTGAGACATGTTCAGGTATGGTTGATGAAGTTTTATTTGTTTGTAGTATCTCACAATATCAAGAAGAATGGTTGTTAGATTCTAGTTTTTCCCATCACATGTGTTCACATAGGAGTTTTTTTTTATCTCACCATTCTATTGATAACAGTGTTGTTTTTATGAGAAATGATATTTCTTGTAAAACTATTGGGAATGGGAGCATTAAGATTAAGATGTTCGATGGTATTGTAAGAACACTGAAAGATGTTAGACATGTACGATGAATTAAAAATAATTTGATTTCCTTGGGAGTTTTGGATTTTCTTGGGTATAAATAAACAAGTAAAGATGGAGCACTGAAAGTGTTAAAGGGCAGTTTGATGGTAATGAAAGTAGCAAATTTTGGGAATCTTTATAACTTGGAAGGGAGTGATGAAATAAGCGAAGCATCGGTGGTATATGTTAAATTTTCAGAATTTACTTCAATCTGATCTAGGATCTTAACTGAGAGAACAACATGTACATCATATCTACAGCATATCAATCATGGAGACAAAATGCAAGCACACAAGAGACACAAAGATTTACTTGGGGAAAACCATAAAGGTGAAAAAACCCCAATAACTTCCTCAGAGATAGATAGAGCAATGATACAACCCAACCATAAGAGATAGACATATCCTAGTAGCAGATCCTCCTCCTCCATAAGTGCACCACTCCTCCTTGAGTGCATGAGAGAGAAGTGAGTGAACAAATAGAGTGCCTACCGCACTCTATTTATACTTGACTTTACTTGCCTTTTACATAAATCATGTAGGATCGAACTTAACCACATAACATAATGCTGACTGGGCCGACCCGCAATAGGGTGGTCTAATAACCCTTCAACCCACATGGCCAACTCCCAATAGGGTGGTCTAATAACCCTTTGACCCACATGACTTATACAGGGCCGACCCCAACAAGGTGGTCTAATAACCCATCAAGTATAAGTTACGACATTTACAATATAAATGACGACACTTCCGTATAGAGGAATAATACCATCTCTATAGGAGTACGTACAACATACATATATAAAATACATTCCGAAGTTACATATACATAAACACTCCCTCTTAAATAGGAAGGTATTTCTCAGCACGGGTCTTCTAGCAAAAGTCATCTTCTCTGGATCATCGTCATCGATGCATCATCATCATCATCATCACTGTTGCTGCTATCTCAATCAATCTCTGAATCTACTCGTCATAGGAAGTTCTACAGAGCCAGTCCTTTTTCATACTGGATGTAGGCCCACCACCTGCAAGTCTTCGTCATCACTGGCCATACTGTGGAATCCTCAGGACTTATTACGTGCGTCACAAAACCTGGCTGCAGCATCCCAGGCTATTATGAGCACACACCTCTACCTGTAGGATCTCCCAGGAGCACATTACATGTGACCCATCACAAAACCTGGCTAAAACATCCCAGGCTGTTACGAGCACACAACTCTACTTGTCGGATCTCCCAGGAGCACATTACATGTGATCTCACCACAAAACCTGGCTGAAGCATCCCAGGCTGTTACGAGCAAACAGCTCTACCTGTCAGATCTCCCAAGAGCACATTACATGTGGTCCACCACAAAACCTGGCTGAAGCATCTGAGGCCTTTTTCATCCTGTCTAGATCTCCCAGGAGCAAATTACATGTGGTCATGGCAAAACCTGGCTGAAGCATCTGAGGCCTTTTTCATCCTATCCAGATCTCCTAGGAGCAAATTACTTGCGATAGGACAAAACCTCGAAAGCGCATCTACCAGATATCCCAGGGCAACGAATTACATGCCATAGGCAAAACCTCGAAATACTATCTGCAGATCTCCCAGGGCACAAATTATATGTCCTCCCAAGCAAAACCTCGAAAGAGCATTTGCCAGATGTCCCAGGGCACCGAATTACATGCCATAGGCAAAACCTTGAAAGACCATCTACAAATCTCCAGGGCACAAATTACATGCTTACCTGCACAACCTGATCCACGGCCATAAAGTATCATCTAATACTCATCATACATCATCCTGATGTACACATGATCACCCTGATCATCATCACTGCAACATCCTGCTGCATGTCATCATGAGAAGCTCGCCATCCACGATCATCCTAATCATACAATGCATCCATCTGATGCACACCAAGTATCTACCTGATACATATCATCATACATAGTGTATCCACCTGATACATAGATACATGATCCACATAATGTATCCATCAACATATATGATCTACCTGATCATACCTGATACATATCAATATACATGATCTACCTAATCATACAATGTATCCACCTGATACATATACAGATACATGGTCCAAGCATCCAACATGATGCTTATACAAAATACATACACATGATCCAACCAATCATATCCAGCATCCAACATGATGTATACATACATATAAAAATGATCCAACTGATCATATCCAAGTAGAAACTAGAACATCATCCTGATGCTCGTCATCTAGCGCTTACATCCACATCCATGTGAAGGATCCTCCTTCCAACATGCTTGGAATGGCTTCAACAAATGTGTCCATCACTTCTTCCTCGAAGTGTCCTCGATCTAAAGAACGCCAATCCTCTCTCTGAAGTACTCAAAATTCACCCTGTCTAGTGGCTTCGTCAGCACATCTGCAATCTGCTCGTCCGTCGCAACATACAGGAGCTTCATGGCTCCTCTCTGCACCATATCCCTGATATAGTGATATTTGATCTCTATGTGTTTTGACCTGTCATGAAACACTGGGTTCTCAGACAGCTTCACACAACTCTGGTTATCACAGAAGATACCAGTAGCATCCAACAGGAGATCAAATAACTCAGACAGTAGCTTCCATAGCCATACTACCTCACAACTTAACTGAATAGGCTGCAACATACTCTGCCTCAGCTATACTCAGTGCCACGCAGGACTGCTTCCTGCTAAACCAAGAGGTCACACCTGATCCCATACTGAAGCAACATCCAGATGTGCTCTTCCTATCTGCAACACTGCCAGCCCAATCTGAATCCACATAACCCTGCAGGTTAAACTTTTGATTCACTTCATACTTGGGCCCAAAATCCACTGTACCCTTCAGGTACCTCAGAACATGCTTTACAGCAACCAAGTGAACACTCCTTGGATCTGTCAGGAACTGACTCAATGTGTTCACAGCAAAGCAAATGTCTGGTCTCGTGTTCGTCAGGTACATCAAGGACCCAATCATCTGACGATGCATAGAGACATCAACCGGCCCAGATGAAGAATCACATAGAAGCTTCAGATTCGATGCCATAGGTGTGTCCATGGCCTTGCAATCCATCATCCCTAACCTCTTCAGGATCTCTACTACATACTTCCCTTGTCCAAGGAAGATTCCTTCTGCACTCTGCCACACCTCCATGCCAAAAACAAATAGTGAATCATCCCCAAGTTCTTCATCTTGAACTCAGTAGTAAGCTTCCGTTGCGTGTCGGCAATCAATCTATCTTCACCTGTAACAAACAGGTTATCTGCATACAAAAGTAGTATCACTGGATTGCCTTCCTCAACCTTGTAGAAAAGGTTGGAATCCGCTTTACTCTTGGTAAAGCCCAAACTAGATAGAAAGTTGTCTATCCTACCATACCAAGTTCTTCACACATATATGACTACACCATGCTATCTTGAAATCCATATGGTGCATCTTCTATTTCATCACTTTCATATTTCTCAATGCTGCCATCTGCAACATGCTTGATCTGATAGTTCCATTTGGAAGTCACAACAGACTTCCCTTCAGCTCTTGGGACTGCATCCCAAACACCGTTCTTCATGATCGACGAATCATGGCATTCTTCCTGTATCCTGGGAACTTCAATATCTTCAATAGATAATTTTTGTTGTTGAACAAATGTTGGAGTTCTTCTTTTGTAGGTGATGGCATACGATCTTTCCTACACAACAAGTTAAATTGCATGATTAGAAAACATCTCATATTTTTTAGAACAAATTCTTACACATAAAGAAATATGTCATACAGTCATGCAATTATCTTAGCCAATGCTTCAATACAACATTTATCCATATTCCGTAACTTTCTAGATTCCTTCCAATCTCTACCAGAACATTGTTAAGAGTGTGCACAACTCTCAACATGTCAGCAAAGAGGTTTCATTCTAGATAAGTAGCAATGGAATCTTGTACAGTGCCATAGGCCACTTACCCATGCATATTAGTAGTATACTGTTCATCAATGCAACTATTCTAATATGCATAATACGCAACCTAATTCTAGGAACATTAGTATATACATTATTGAACAATGTTATTTAAACAATAAAATATGCAAGTAATGACAATTCAAATACTTATCTTTGTTTGTTTGTTGGGTTGACTCCCTCTCAGTCTTTTCTTCTTTTCTGCAACTCCATTCTTATGTGGATTGTGAGAAGTGGTCAACTCCCTTTGAATATCTTCATCCTTGCAAAAACTATTGAAGTGTGCTCCTTTGCTTTCTTGCAGGAACAACTGGAATGTGCTCCCTCTTGATCTTGCTTCCTGGATTACCTGTTCTTGAACTCATATTCATCCTTGGTCCCTATGCATGCTTATTAGTATCATGATTGTGTTATCCTTGTGATCTCATATAGAATCATACATTTATTAGTATACTATTAAAACACAATAATATCAAGCATGTATAGCCATGATCATTTCAAACAGAAATAATAAGCATTAGCATTCAAGGTTTATGTAGGATTCTTATGGTTAGTCAAATCATAAGAAACATAACATGTCTAAACCTATAATTACTCATACCTATGACTCTTCGGGTTAGTCATATCATTAATTAAGGTAAGACACATAATATGCATATACCCATGATTATTAAAACTTATGACTTCATGAATAATCATTATCAACAACACAACAGTATAAGATCCTAACCCAAGGTAGGTTTCTAGCTTGATATAGGAAAAACATACCTAGATTAGCATGCTAGCTAATTATGTCTAACATACCCATATAATGTGTTTTGGTTCTCTTTAGTGACTTGTGCTAGTAACCTGCATGTCTCATAAGTGTAGAAACAAGTTATACATACCTCGAGAGTAGATCTTCTATGTGATTCATGACAATGGATGAATCCTTGTCTTCATGTCACCATGATCATACGTTCTTGAAGTAGAACATGATTTGTCTTTCTTGGTGTACCTTTTTGTGTTAGTAGACAACATAAACCTCATACAATACCATAACGCATTAGTACAATCATAAGTGTTAACACCCTAATCAATGAATATCTTCTATCATGCATTCATAATTTTGTTAAGGTGATACGACAAATCTAAAATCAAGATTGTACTAACCGTAATAACATGAAGACAAACATACCATAAACTTAATAATGAAGAAATATCGAAACATACCTCGATGAGTCATACCTGTCGAGATCGCTTGTAATATTCTTATGTAAGGCCTTAGCCTCATCTCCCTCTGAAACAGGAACTTCTTCACTTATGTAGGTGACCGATCCATCTTCTTCTAGGATTAACCCAATCCACTTGATTTGCAAGAACTGGACCTAAAGCTGGATATGGGTTTGTCAGAGAAACCCCAAAAATTCAAACTTTGAATTTCAAACTTCCTAAAGCATAGAAATATGCGCCTTGATGAGCTGATCAAGCTGGTATATTCAGAATTTGAAAACTGCAAAGTTTCACTCCTCAAATTTGCCTTTGAAACTTCCGGATTCACTGGACGTGACCCTGAACTGGGGTTTGATGAAGCCCACTCTTCTACCCCATCAAAAGGTTTTATCCAAAGCTCTAAGCTTCTATTTTTCTGAGGAGCTTCCAGCCGTGGTCACAGATTTCAAAAATTCTCATTTTTACAGAAGCCCTAATTTTCCACTTTTCTCATCAAAGTCCTGAACTAGGGTCTGATCAAGCCCGGCCTTCTTCCCAACCAAAAATTCTGATCTTGGTCTCTAAATTTCTATTTTGATGAGTAGCATCCAGTCGTGGTCTCCTATTACAAAAATTCCAACTTTCTCCAAAGCCCTAAATTCCGGAAGCCATGAATGAAGGCACTCAAAAATAATTCTGTTTTGACATAAATATGTACCTGATTGTTTCTGTTGTAACTCCAAACATTTCGATCCACAGGGTCTGAAAACGTTTCCCCAGATGGCCTGACCTGTCATCTTTCCATCCTGACAGGTCTCACCTCAATTGGATTCTCTGAGAGAGATTTATTCCAAGTGTCGCAACGTGACCTGTTTATAGGATAATACAGGAGAGTGAACTTGTACGGCATGACACGTGTCACTGGTTCAACTTAGGCCTCTGAAAATTTTTCCTAAGATAGTACAGTCTATGTACTACCTGTCACTTTTTACGAAATTTCATTTGGAGCTTCCTAGCCCTATTTATGACCTTTTTCCCAAGGTCACTTGATTTTGACTCAGATCTGGAAGAGGCAGAAACTCTATATTGTACAGATCATAAATCACAAAGTACAACGAATTAGAGGTTTTCCTTTGGACAAAAGGTACATGGGGATTTAATCTTCGACCTGTAAAGATTTCAGATCCGAAAACTTCTCCAAAACGGATTTATAGCGAAAGTGCTACGATGACCGGTTTTTGCTATATCAAGCCCTAGCACCGTAAGTGCAACAAGTGTCATACATGCCATATCATGCCTTCTTTCAGGCTAGCTCTGATACCATGTTAAATTTTCCGAATTTACTTCAATCTGATCTAGAATCTTAACTGAGAGAACAACATGTACAGCATATCTACAGCATATCAATCATGGAGACAAAATGCAAGCACACAAGAGACACAAAGATTTACTTGGGGAAAACCATAAAGGTGAAAAAACCCCAATAACTTCCTCAAAGATAGATAGAGCAATGATACAACCCAACCATAAGAGATAGACATATCCTAGCAGCAGATCCTCCTCCTTCATAAGTGCGCCACTCCTCCTTGAGTGCATGAGAGAGAAGTGAGTGAACAAATAGAGTGCCTCCCGCACTCTATTTATACTTGACTTGACTTGCCTTTTACATAACTCATGTAGGCTCGAACTTAACCACATAACATAATGCTGACTGGGCCGACCCCCAATAGGGTGGTCTAATAACCCTTCGAACCACATGGCCGACCCCCAATAGGGTGGTCTAATAACCCTTTGACCCACATGACTTATACAGGGCCGACCCCAACAAGGTGGTCTAATAACCCATCAAGTATAAGTTACGACATTTACAATATAAATGACGACACTTCCGTATAGAGGAATAATACCATCTCTATAGGAGTACATACAACATACATATATGAAATAGATTCTGAAGTTACATATACATCAATAGTATCTGAGGAAGCAAGTGCATCTACTTGTTTATGGCATCCACGTCTGGTCGATATGAACAAGAAAGGGATGCAGGTACTAGTAAACCATAAGTTACTTCTAGACTTACAAGCCCACAAAATCATCATTAGCAGAGATATGTACATAGAAAAATCAGAATTTGTTCAGGATTGCAAAGGAATATTTGTTTGCAAACTCAAGGAATCATTGTATGCCCTAAAGGTACCTAGGAAATTGTACGGGATGTTTGATTCCTTCATCATGGTGAGCCAAAATTTCTGAGGTGAGTATAACCATGTGTTTACTTTGAAAGTTTGGAAAATGGTATATGCATAATGTATGTTGATGATATGCTTATTGGAAACAAAAAAATGGTTGAGATTAACAAGTTAAAGGCTCAATTGGTCAAGACGTTTCAGATGAAGGATCTAGGAGCAACAAAACAAATATTGGGCATAGAAATACAAAGAGACAAAAAAAAGGGTAAGTTGTAGTTATCACAATAAAAGTCTATGGAGAAGATAATGATGAGGTTCAGTATGAACATTGTGAAACCATTAAATATCCTTTTAACTTTTCATTGTAATATTTATTTCCATAATTTAGTTGTTAAAAATAAATTAACAACTAAAGTATAATAAATTTTGTCATCCTTAAAAAACTTAAAATTTGTTAAAAAATATTTAAATAACTTTAAAGAAATTGTTTTATGATTTAAATAATCTATAAAAAAAAAAATTATGATTTAAATAATCTATAAAAAAAATGTTTTATGATTTAAATAATCTATAAAAAAAAAGTTTTATGATTTAAATAACATAAAATGTTTTGTGATTTTCTTGAAATAAAGATTAAGAATTAATTTAATTAACCTCCATTCACACACTAATAATAACCATATTCCCTATATTAACAACTAAATTATAATAAATTGTATCATCTTACACTTTTCATATAACTTAAAAAAAAATTATCATCATTAACACAAAAAAACTTTTAAAAATATAATTCAATACTTATAAATTAACACAAAAAAAAAATCCACGAAAAAAGAATACTATTGTTATTTATCAAGTGAATCAAATAGTACATGATATGCAGTCAAAATTGAACTTTAAAGGATATACCAAATTGTCCAAATATACAAAATATCTCAAAACTATACAGTGCTATGCACCAAAGATATCAAAAATTCACACTGAGATCCTAAGAGAGAAAAAACAGTGAACCAGAATCAATGAGTGTGCCTTCATAGAATTCATCCCAAAAAAGGAGACCTTCTTCTCCATCTAATGCCTGTTTAGAGAGTTGATCTGCCTGAGAATTGTATTCCCGATATATATGCTGCAGAGAGTATTTGTGGAATGACTGCAACGCTGATTGTATCCTGTTGCGCCAATAAGTAAGATTTAATACCTTTAACCCATATTCACCTCTGGCCCACTTAATGGTAATGCGGGAATCACCATATATGTCAACATGTGGCAAGCCAAATATAAATGCCACCCGGATAGCACACCACAGAGCTAGAAGTTCTGCTCTCATATTGGTATCGGAACCACACTTAAGACGCAGATTGTAATAATGCTCAGCATTGAGAAAAATAACTCCTCCAGCCCCACAATTTCCAGAATTAGCCGGTCCATCAAACATGAGAATAGGATCATTAAAAGACAAAGTAAAATGTCCAATAGTGCGCTTCACCGAGATAATAGTAGTAGTCTCATACATCATAAAAAGCCTCAGAACAGCACTGAATGTACTGTCCACATTGGGTACCTGATTGTCGAAAAGACATTTGTTTCTAACCCACCAAATAGACCAACAAATAAAAACTGGAAAAGTATAATAGGTTTTGCATTTTCTTATCCATGAATGTAGACCACCTTCCACACTACTTCCTCCCCAGAACTCAGATATACCAAAATGTTGATAAAATCTTTTCCACAGAGCCCGGACGAAGGAACAATCAATAAACAAGTGGGTAGACGATTCAGTATTTAGCTTGCAAATGATACACAGACTTGGTCCATTCCAACCCATCCGGGTGAGATTATTCCAAGTTTTGAGCTTGTCAAATAGCATAAACCAAAGAAAACATTTAAATTTCGAAGGGATGGACCAGCACCAAATAACCCTATACCGCCGGCTGGGAAAGATACATTTTCTTTTAATCATTTATCGATAAGCATAGGCCGCCGATACCCGTCTAGTGTCCTCATTACCAGCCCATACCAGAAGATCTTCCTCCCGAATCATGCGGATTCCTGCGCTGTTCAAAATGTTAACATGACAGTCCCATTCGTGACAAAGATATCTGGGAAGTAATAAATCCTCCCCAGTCATCCAATAATTATGTGAATTATTTTTAACAACTACGTTCAAAGTAATATAGCCCTAGGACCGTAAAGATGTTAGAAGTTGAGAACACAACCTGTAATCAAAATTAATACGAACAATCAGATCAACACCGATAGCTACTTCCCGGCCATCCCCAATTTTCCAGCATAACTCAGCTGCTAGCCAATTGTATGCTTTCATGAACCCATTCCAAATGGGAGAAAACCTCTTAAAAATTTTCCTAGGAGACCTGAACCAATGAGACAGTTTTACCTTCACATATTTATGATGAATAACTTTAGACCACAGAGAATTTCCGAATAGGGCCCTCCACAAACGTTTTAAATGCAAAGCAGCACTAAATATGGACAAATATTTTAGATCCCAACCCCCAGAAACATATGGAAGTGAGATCCCATCCCATCGAACCAGTGAAAAATATGATTTCTTCAAACCCCCTGTCCAAAGAAAATTAAACATAATACTTCGCAGTCTGTTGATCACCGCACATGGCACCGGCAAAAGGGAAAACCAATAAATAGACATCCCCATAAGGACGGATTTAAGCAAGCTGAGCTTACCACCTACAAAAAGAAGCCAAAAAATCCAATGACAGATACGTGCCTCAAGATTTTTGATCAACCAATGCCAGTCATAAATAAGATATCCATTAGGTTTCAACTGGAAACCAAGATATGTGAATCCATCCAATAGCTTGCAACAGGTGTAGGGCATCATCGACTGGATGGCTCTAATTACATAAGTCCCAATTATATTCTCATATAAACAAGATTTATGCATGCTGGACTTCATGCCAGATGCCTTACAAAAAACCTCAATAATATTCTGATATGCCTTCCATTCATCCACCGATCCAGTTCCAGCAACTAAAACATCATCAACAAATAAAGCATGAGTAATGGATAAATATTTAGAGATTTTAAAGCCCTTAATCTTACCATCCAACTGTTCCTTCTTGATCAACCGACTCAGACCATCAATGATCAGTAAAAACAATAATGGAGATAATGAACAGCCCTGTCGAATACCTCTCGAGCAACTGAAGAAAGTGGTGGGTGCCCTATTGACTAACACAGCAATATTCATTGATTTTACACATGTCATAATCCATCTGATAGCAATGGCCGAAACTCCAATTTGTATCAAAATAATTCGTAGGAAATCCCAGTTAACTCTGTCATAGGCCTTCTCAAGGTCCATTTTAAGAAAAATTGCCCTCATTTTCTTTGTCTTAACAGTATGTAGAAGCTCCTGTGTGATTCCAACTGCATCATGAATTTGGAGATCCTACAAGAATCCAAACTGCTCGGGAGAGATATGTCTAGATAAAATAGGATTCAACCTTCCAGCAATAATCTTTGAAACCACTTTATAAGCAATATTACATAGTGCAATAGGTCTAAAATCTGCATAGGATTTCAGATCATTCACATTCGAGATAAGAGTTATAAAAGTAGAATTCAGTGCCCCAGAAATGTATCCTTGGGTTCTAGTATATTCTACCATTTGTAATAGATCAACGCCCATAAAATCAAAGAAATGCAGAAAAATCTCCATAGGCCAACCATCAGGTCCTGGGCTTTTCTCCCTTGAAAATAACTTGAGTGTATTCTCAACCTCCTTCAAAGTGACCACAGAGTTCATCTCTACCACCTCCTCATCACCAAAAAATCTAGGAAATAGTCTAGCAACATGAAGTTATGAGAGCAGATCACATCCTTTATCATCTTTATAGATATCATAGAGATGTTTAATGGACAAATCCTGGAGCTCCTTCTCACCAGATACTTCTACACCCTCCAGATTAACAACCTTCCAAATGGTTTTAATATTCCTTCTAGCAAATGCGTAAGCGTGGAAAATCTAGAATTCTTATCACCAGACTGTACCCAGAGTGCACGACTTTTTAACCGCCACTCCTGTTCTTCCTTCAAATATAATTTATCTTTATCAGCTTCCAACAGTTTCAACAAGTCAAACTCCTGAGTATCCATCGGATTCTCTAAATTGGATGAATAGAGAAACTGCAGTTTAGATTCAACATCAATTAGTGCTTGCCTATCAATCTTCTTCCTCTGATGGATCCACTGAGAGACCTTTCCCTTAAGTTCTTTTAAATTTAAACAAAACCTATCAACCGGATTGTATTCCAAACCAATGGTCGATTTAAGCCAGACATCCTTTACAAACAACTCAAAAGACTCAAATTGTAACCAAGAGCTATCAAATTTAAAGGGATAATCCCACCGAAAGTCACCATCTTTCAACTGTAAATATACAGGCCAATGGTCAGATACCTTAATATTACCAACCCATGAATGATAATTCTAACAGGATTCCAGTAGATGAGCTTTAACCAAAAACCTGTCCAGTATTTTATGAATGCAATCAATACCCCTCCTACCATTCGTCCAAGTGGGAGTTTGTATGCCAGAGCATGTATCAACAAGATCATTGTGAATTAGAAACTTAGAGAATTAATCAGCCAAATGATCCAGATTTGCCTTAGCACCCCAAACTTCCTAAGCAAGTTTCGTAAAATTAAGATCACCTACCACAATTAAATGATCATTATCCAACAACCCTAATCTCTGTAAACCATCCTAGAATTGAACCCTATTTCTATAAGGGGCATAACAATTCAGTATAGACAACTGAAAATTTGCAGCCTTACAAAAACCATCCATCAAGATTCCCCAGTCAGATTTAAAGACATTAAAAGAAAATAATCTTGGGTCCCATGCAACTAACCAAATATACCATTGGAACTAACAGCAGAGACCTCCCACCCACCCATAATGCCAGTGAATTTAGAAAGTGCCACCAAATCATCACACATAGTTTCCTGCAACAAAATGATACTAGGTCGGGTAGTAGTAATAAGATCAAGTAGGGCCCTAACCCGAATAGCCCTACCCAACCCACGAATATTCAAAGAACAGATAGACATTAATGAACCCCATCTGAGGGGGAAATTGCTCTAAGACCCCCATGAAAATCAATTATCCCAGCCACATCCTCATGAACATCAATTCTCTTAGAGATAGGTTTGTAGCGCATTCCTTCATCCCCAACCATATCTTCCCTCAAAGCCACCTTCTTCCTAGCTTTTCTTAAAGTGACATTCCTAAAACGAGCTGAGTTTACCAACTGGACCAAAGGGTTTGAAGAAGGATTTTTGGAGAAAATAGGTAAAGGTGTGATGGAACCTTCAGTAGCCGAACCCCCATAACCCGCTTCACCCAATATATTCAAATCTTCCACCTTCGAAATGCCCACCTCTGGCACGTCCAAATCAATGGAGACTCTAGTATCAGAGAGACTCCCAAAACCCCCAACAGGGCACCCATCCCCAGAAGCAAAGCCAACCTCCGACGTAACACCCCCAACTGATGATTCAACCCCGAATAAGTCTTGACACGCCCTTGATTTCTCCAGAGGAGATGTCTCAATGGATGAAGGCAATACCAAAGGAGGAGGAATTCTCAAAACGGTGTACCCCGAAGCAATTTTCCTACTTAAAATTGCCTCAACATCCCTAATAGAATCTAACTCAGCATGTGAAATGTCAGGGTAGTTAGGGATAACAGGGAACTTTAACTTACCTAGAACTAGAGGACGAAAATTGCCCTCCAAAGAAGTGTCGGCACAATTTGTGGCACATACAGAAGATGGGAGCTTCGGAGATAGCTTAGATGCCAGAGATTCGGAGCAATGTGCTTTTAAATGACCCACTTGCTGGCATCGGAAGCATCTAAAGGGAACTTTGAAGTAATCCAAATGTTGTCGCCAGACTTTAGTACCACATTCCAATTCTAGATGAGACGGAAGCCCTTTTACCATTTTGAAGGCTACCATAACCTTGGCATATCGGCGATCATAACCAAAGAGAGAGGACTTGTCCAGTCTAACGAATTTACCCACAGAATTAGCAATACCTATTAAAATGTTATCAGACAAAAGTTCTATGGGCAGCCCAGGAATGTCTAGCCAAATATGTCGGATGCTCTGAACCTCCCACAGTGGATCGAAAGCCACATGCCACTTTTTCAGACACAATGATCCTTCCTTGAAGCACCAAAAATGCTTAAGGATACACCCCACATGTTTCGGTTTGGAAAATATAAACATTATCCATCCATTGAGTAACTGGAGGACCCGAGGGAGATCACCAACAATGGGAATCCAGTGCTTACGGACCCATTCCACTAATTCCTTCTGCTCCCCATAAGTAAACTTTAATCTCCCCACAAAAGCACGAGAAACCAACATTTCAATACGGTCCAGGTTGGTTTCCACGGGGATGGAAAATCTAACCAATCCCTCACAAACCTTCAGGGATTTTGCTTGTCATCGTTTTTTGGCCTTCACCCCCTTGAAGCGGTGCGGCCAATCTCCCTCAGGAGCCCTCACATCTGCAACATTACCAGAACAAAGACCACTCAAAGCCAGATTAGGGTAAGTATGAGTGTGAGGACTAATATTACCCAACGAAAAAACTTATAAAGATATAATTCAATACTTATTAAAAAAACATTAAAATACTTATTGGTTCCAACTTAAATAATTGTATTAACCTTATTGGCCTCTCTCATTGAAACTACTCAAAGATGTGGATTCCTATACTTGGTGCTGCAACAAAGGCTAATAAAATCAAATTCATGAACATAAAGAATATGTTGAATCAACAGCATTAGAAATTTCTTCTAACAAGTTTCTAACTATGATTTTTATTGTTAGATTTTAATGAAAAAGCTTTGGGCATTCACTGCAAATTTACTAATTTATGTTTCTTGTATACTTTTTTATTTATTAGCAATTTAGGATTATGTTACAATATGCATCATCGACGTGATGACGATGTCAAGAGAGAAATTAAATACAAAGAATGTGGAGAACGATCAAAGCAATTGAATTTATTGAATCATCGAAATGATATCATTTCTTTATTTCTCTTTAAAAACTTATAGAGGATGAATGTTATGAAAGTATATTATTCATTAGTATAGTTACTTAACTTGTGGTCGGTGAATATTGATAGGTCACAAATTAAGTGTCATGAACAAGTTATTTATTATTTGTTCTTTATGCTAATTGGTTGTGGTGAATATTGATAGGTCACAAATTAAGTGTCATGAACAAGTTATTTATTATTTGTTCTTTATGCTAATTGGTTGTAATCACCTGTTGTCTATGTTTTAGCTACCTTTAATTAAATGGTCACTACCTGTTATCCATGTATGAGCTAAAGTTATTTTGAATGTTGAACGAGTCTCATACAATCAATCTGGACACTACACTTGTCCCATCCTCTTCAATCTAAAAAAAAGCATAAAAGATACTCCAACCCAAATTTTAAGATATAAACACCTATCAATATAAATATTAATAACAATATTATAAAGTGAAAAAAAAAAAAATGATCAATGGCATCCATTTTGATTACCTTCACTCTGTACACTATTTCTGGAACTGTGGAGAGAACAATCTCTCCATTCATTAACATGATATTGTCACAACTTTTTTTCTGGAAGCTTTGGAGAGAACAATCTCTCCATTTATTAACATGATATTATCACAAGTGCTTCGGAAACTCCACCGACACTCGAAATGGCGTTGGAAATAGAAGATATTGTGCTCTTCTAATACATGGAAGAAAGAAACTCTTTCTGGGTATTAAGGAAATAGAGCTTCTATCGTACTAAGACAATTCCAAGATAGATCCCACGTCTTATTCACACACATTGGACAAGAAGAACCAGGGAAGCTGTGTATCTACTTTCATATCTAGTACAACGACTCCACTTTCCACCAGACTGGGAATATCTGCACAGATCATATAAATCATGATTCGGAAGGATCTGAGCACTTTGAGTAATCTGCATCATAGTTGCATCGATCCATTTGTTAATATGATTGTCAGGACAAAAGCAAAGCAAAGCGACAAAAGCAAAGCAAAGCAAAACAAAACAGATCAAGAGAAGAGAGGCTGTTGAAGTTTTGGGATTCAATTAGTGGTAGATTTAACGTGAATAGAAACCAGGAGCTGCATGATAGCAAGGGAAACTGTTAAGATGGTGCTGCAATGTCGGCATTGTAGCTCCATCTTAATAGTCGCCCTTGGTGTCATGCTGCTCCCTTTTTCTATCAATGCTGCTCCAACTTCTTCTTTCAGAATTAGATTGAGCATTCTTTATATAGCCTCATCATATAGCTGCTGGAGGAGATGAGGGCCAAGAGCATCTTAAACTAGTGGTAGATTTAACGTGAATAGAAACCAGGAGCCGCATGACAGCAAGGGCAACTGTTAAGATGGTGCTGCAATGTCGGCATTGCAGCTCCATCTTAACAGTCGCCCTTGGTGTCATGCTGCTCCCTGTTTCTATCAATGCTGCTCCAACTTCTTCTTTCAGAATTAGATTGAGCATTCTTTATATAGCCTCATCATATAGCTGCTGGAGGAGATGAGGGCCAAGAGCATCTTAAAACTAGTGGGGACACGAAAGCAAAAGTCAAGGTGGGAATTGCCTCCAGACTGTAGTATGAGGTACATGTGCTAAATCTGGGTGGAAAATGCCAGAAAGCAGGGAATCTAAAGCCTACTGGAGTCACCGACTCACCACCAATAAATAATCACAACAACAATTGCCGTTGAGCACCAAAAATTTGGTATCATTTCAGAAAATAAAGTTCACATCTCTCCAAAGATTGGAAGGGAAGCTAAGTCATAGTGTCATAACCGTCGTAATTTTATGTGGATATCCTTAATCTTGTTTTAAAGTTAAATCTTCTCAAACTTCTAGAAACTGTATAAATTGACTATTGGTTTATAGAAAACAATAAACTGGTTTATACAAAACCATGAACTCCGTATTTATTGACAATTGACTTCTAACGAATAGATATTATAAATGACAAGTGACTTCTAGCCAATTATTTATGAATGGCAACGAACTTCTAATCGCCTACAATTTGAGACTCAAGAAATATCTATTGCATCTAATTCTATCATATACACTTCACTGCCCAGAAAAAATATCATCGTTTTTCTAGAACAAGCGACTTATACTCAAATTAACCATAAAACAGTACGATAATATATGATAATAACTTTTATTTATGATTTATCAGATATTATTAAAAATTCTAAATATAATTTACAATTAAATTTAACCATACAAATATGGTAAGAAAATCTAATAATATTGTAATATCATAATTTTTTTTGAGTATTATATTATGATATTATAATGTAAAAATGCTTCAATTACATTCTTACATCAAACTTGGTTGTGGTTGATTATGGCTAATTATTAAAATATAATATTTTATTATTTTTAATTATTTTAATATTAATTATTAAAAAAAATAAAATTATTATAATAATAAGAAAAGTTACAATTTTAATTGTAAAATAAAGTTATATTAAAAATATTAATAGTGTATATTCATTTTAATTTATTATTAATTATTAAAGATAGAAATCTTTTTAAACTTATAAAGATCAATTTTATTTATCAGAGTTTCATGTAATTTATTATTAAAATATGTTTTTTACTTAAAGTTTCTCTACACTTGACTATGCTTAATTGTGGTCAATTATGGTTGATTTTGGTTAAAAATTATGGTTGTTTACTATGGATGACAATGTTGACTATGAGAAACTATTGGTTGAATATGGTTGATCATGGTTAGCTACCCTTGATTGTGCTCGAGTATGGTTGACTATGCTAAGAAATGATGGCCATGGTTGACCATGATTTACTATGGATGACAATGTTGGCTATGGTTGAACATTGTAAAATTTGGTTGATTATAGTTTCACATAGTTTATTTGGTTGAGTATAGTTGGCCATGATTTACTATGGTTGATAATGGTTGATTATTGTTAACTGTAATAAATGAGGTACACATGATTTAACCATAGTTTACTATGGTTGGTCATGTTATGCTTAATTGTGACATCAATAATTATGCCACACTACTACATTCAGCTTGACTAAAATTCAAATATAATTTTTTCAACATTGACACAAAGTTACAATTTTTCATATTGAATTGTCAAATGAATTTCTATTAAAAAATATCAATAGTGTATTTTCATCATAGTTTATTAAGATAGAAACATTTATGAAAGTATAAAGAGTTAAGATCAAATGACTTTGTTCATGTACTTTATTATTAAAATTTAATGTTTACTTAAATATGGTTGTTTATGCTTGACTATGATTTATTTTGTTTATGGTTGACCACGGTAAAAAAATGATGGCCATGCTTGACCATGGTTTACTATCGATGACCATGTTGGCTATGGTTGAACATGGTTGAGTAAAGTTGTACATTGTTGAGTTTGGTTGAGTATGGTTGGCCATGGTTGACTATGACTAATAATGGTTGATTATTGTTAACTATAATAGATTATGTGCACATGTTTTAACCATGGTTGACTATGGTTAACCATGTTATGCACATGTTTTAACCATGGTTGACTATGGTTAACCATGTTATGCATAATTGTGATGTTAATCAATGGTTATGTCACACTACTATATTCACCTTGTCTAGAATTACTATGTTCCTCAATAATTATGTCACATTTGCATTCATTAATATTTATTTTGCATTGCAACTTTGGTTTTATCATACACATTGATTAGTGGTTATGTCACTGTTACATTCATCAAGGGTTATGTCACTTTGTGACATTCTTTTATGATTATGTCTCATATTGAAATTAATCCTAGTTGACTTATGTAGAGTTGTTACGATGCTCATTAGTTATGTCAAACTTTGACATTCCTCAAGTTTTATATTGAACTGAGGTGCTTTTCAAAGGTTATATTAAATGCCTTCAATTAGTCATAGTTGACTACACTTTATTATGTTTGAGTGTACTTAATTATGGTTGATTGTAGTTAAAAATGATGGTTATGATTGACCATGGTTTATTACGGATGACCATGTTGAGTATGGTTGAATTTTGTTGAACATGGTTGACTATGATTGATAATGGTGGTGGTTGATAATGGTTGATTATAGGAAAAGATAAAATTGTGATAAACAATAAAAAAAAATTACAATTTTCCATATTGAATTGTGAAATAAATTTCTATTAAAACATTTAATACCGTATATTTATCTTAGTTTAGTCATATAAAAACCTTTTTGAAAGTATAAAGAGTTAAGATAAAATGTATTTATAAAAGTCTATGTACTTTATTATTAAAATATATATTTTACTTAAAATAATTGAATTTGTTTTAGTAATGGATCAAACCCAAATGAATGTGCATATGTTATTGTTATATACATTCAATGTCTTTAATCGATATATAGTAATTACTATTGTGATTCACTATGGTTGATTGTGCTTAAAAATAATGGCTATGGTATTAATATTTGTCGAGATTTAAGTCATATTATTAAATTCATCAAATGTTATATTGGATTTGAGTGTTTTTTGAAATTTTAGATAATGTTTTAAGGTTGTGTTAGATTTCAATATATTTTAAGTGATATATTGGTTGGGTTGACTATGGTTGAACATGGTTGATTTTTGTTGAGAATGGTTTTTCATGATTATGTCTAGTTGACTATGGTTGGTCATATCTAACTACGGTTGATAATAGTTATGTCACATTGACATTTATTAAGAGCTATTTCACATTGCAACTTTCACGTTGGTCTACTCATTCATTAATAGTTATGTTGCATTGTAGCATTCATCCAAAATTATACATAACACATTGTTATAATTCTCCAGACTTAATTTGGATTGTGGAATTCCTTAATGTTTATGTTTCATTTGAAAATTCCAACATTCATATCAGTTGACTTATGTGGAATTATTACATTCTTCATTAGTTATGTCATATTGAAATTCATCGAAATTTATATTGGATTTGAGTGTTTCTATATTATTTATACACATGAAACTTTTTATAAATACATTTTATATTATTTTTTATGTTTTAAAAAATGTTTTTATTTTAACAAGAGCGAAACTGTAAACAACTAATTCCCTGCCAAGAATGCACCAGCTGGCATCGGAGAAACAATTGCAGCTGTCATTGGAGGAAAAACTGGTCAGAACCATAGGAAAAACTGATCAGAACCAGAGCACTATTGCAAAGCTGTCCGACGAATGGCTGACACTAGCTGACATATCTCTCTATTCCCGAGCCGAACCCAATTCCCGTTGGCATTCATGAATCTATGTCACTCGGGCTCGGCTTGTTGTTAGACTCAACATGGTGATTGATTCAGGGTTGGTTTTTAGTATACAACATTCTTTATTACATTAAACCTCTATTAAGCAGGAGTGGTTAGCATTCTTCGGATGAAACCATCTCTATACATTCAATATGTACATGATATTGCAATATTTAATAGGGTTTTATTACAGTTTCTTTCTGTGGAGTGGGTTTTGTATGTACAGTGTTTACAGAATATATTTAGGATTACCTCGTGAGATTTGAATATGGATGGATGGGATTAAACTTGCAGTTGCACCTTTCCAAGTACACTAACCTACCAAAAATTTACAGTTAGTGAAAGTGGATGGAGATATCGACGTTAAGCATACTTGTTAGTGTTCTTACATTCCATTTTGAGGATAATTTTTAGATTTATTAATATGATAAAATTAATGTATGGATAAAATTGGTTTGATGATCGTGGATGATCATCCACCCTGGATGAAGGTTCAAGTACTGGAATGCCAACGAAAAAGTCAGTTGCACTCAAGTGGATCGATCAGACATTAATCTCATTAATCGTGGCCTCTTGTGGCTTGTGGTGTATTTCATCCGTCATTTTGTTTCTTTCACTCCATTTGATATTATGTTTTCTTTACTAATCCAACGTCTCATTCTTAGTGCAAGCTCTCAATACCTCTCTGCATCTTCCAGTTTTAATGTCTACCTCAACCATTCTAACAATGGCATCTGCGAAAATAAACGACCAGATTCTGTTGCATCATAACGGCCCATAGATGGGCTTCACTGGAACTGTATTTCTGTTAGTTCTCATAAAATGCGTAGCTTCAGTCTTGGCTTCCTCTGACCCTTACAGCTACAGGTTCTCTTCCTTCAAGCAGACTGACTGACAAGAGTTGGAATTGCAAGTAACTCTCGATACAGTGGACGAATCAGGTGGAAGATTTTTGCAGGATAAGGCTTCAAGCTATGGAAGAATTCCTCAAGCAGAACCATTGTGGCCTCTTTCAATTTTTCTTTCGTTCTGAATGGGGATGGCCTGGATTTCATTATTACGAATGGGAAAGACGATACATTAACTTAGCAGTGAAGCAGTGTATGACGTCGTCTCTGGAGTATTGTATTAGTACCGTACATGGACTTGTTATGTTTTTTAGTTTATAAATTATTTTATTTATTTATTAATTTTTATAATTTACATCACTTCTCCAGGGATTTATGTCCCATTTAAAATGTACTTATCCAATCAAAAAATCATATTAATGAATTTAAAAAGAAACCGAAATTATTTTAATTTTAAAAATATTAAATTTAATAAAAATATTTCAATTTTAAAAATATTAAATTTAATAAAAATATAAATATAACTTTGTAAAATTTTGAACCAAATTGTGAGGAAAAATGCAAATTATTATTAGTCAAAAAAAAATTTATTGTGGAAAAATTGTATGGAAAATTTTGACTAACTATCATTAGTATATCTCTACCTTGACATGGAATAATAAATTAAGATGAATGTAAACTATTTTTCAATAATAATTTATTTAACAATTTAATGTGGAAAAATGTAATTTTTTAATTGTTTATAACTAGTATAGATCTATCTTAAAAGCAGATTTATCAAGCACCAAGAGGCATCCAATTTATTGAATTGTTATTTTTTAATGACTTTTTATTTGGTTTTAAAATTTTATTTTATAAATAGATATGTATTTTTTTAATTATTTTTTATTCGATTTCTATCATACTCTCCACATTTTTATATATAAAAATGTAAAAAATTGATAAAATATGAATAAGGGAAAAAGAGGAATTTTCCATTCACTTAATTTTTAAGTGTTAAAAAAACAATGACATTTGGAAGAGGGTGAAAAAATATAACTTTTCTTAGAAGCTAACCATTCTAACTTCTCAATTATCTCTTCATGGAGAATCCAATGCAAAACATATAGTGACTATTTGTTTCATCAATGCATATATCTTAATACTTATTCATTTCCATCCGGTTCTAGACAAAATAATAATAGAATGATTATAGAGACGACATAACCATGCATTTCAAGGAGATTAGAAGTATATTTCTTAGGATAGTTATGAAATATCATAACTAAATCATTGTGAAATTCTTACCTAAATAACCTAAGTAAAAATTTCATAATCAATGAAACCATGTAATTATCCGACCAACTCCTTTTTTAAAATAAAATTTATAAACCAAGTAACTTAAATATATTTCATACTTTATCAACCGATGTACTATCCCATTCTATCAATATTTCATAGAATAACTATGGAATATAATAACAATTCATTTTGAAATTAAATTCATAAACTAAATAACATAGAAAAAATTCATGGCATAATTATAACCTATTTTATAATACACATGAGATATGTAGTATAATCGCTATGCTATTTATTATAAATTATATGTAACATAATTATCAAGCTATTATATATTACAAGTAGGATATGTAACATAGTTTGTGTCTATTATATAATACACATAAGGTAGGTACATCAATCTAACTACACTAAACGGACGCACAACTCGACACGTAGTCGACCATTCGATCAGTGGAGATCGTCGATGTGTGAACACGACCTCAAAGAGTTTGCTAGCAGAGTAAGAACCAACCAATCACAGAGCATGCAGGTTTTGTCTCAGTACACAGGCTTAGACATCGAATCCGGAATCATGGAGGTTGGCAACTCGCCGAGCAATGGTCGTTTGACAAAAGAAACAAGTTTAGATGCCTAGCATGCCACCATGGAGTTGTTGGAAGCTCAGCAAACCAAAAAATAAGGGAAGAACATCAAGAAGATGTCGAGGTCACAGTCTCAGTACTGGACGTTGAGCCAAAATCAACACAGATACAGTGTAAAAGAAACATCATAAATATCCTAACGTAAACAAAGATTAGGCGGCAAAACAATCAAAAAAAAAATTAGGCAAACAAAAATAGTCGACCCCCTCGCTGGGAAAAACGCAGAGATCAAGGATAAAATCGATAGTTTACACATGCAAGGGAATCAATGTTCAAGTTCGGTGCTAGCAGGTAAACTGAGATTTATACAACCCAAAAATCGCAAAGGTCAACCAGCAGCACAAAAAAAATACATTATAAATACCGAAAATTAAACATGGGGTCAGCGTTAGCTTACCTCCTCATGGATCCAACCACTTCCCTATTGGCTTATATGATAAAGCGTTATAGTGGTATTCTCGCAGATCGTATTTTGGATCGCATTCATCACGGTTTTAAAAATGTATACATATCACTTAGCATACAGTGGGGGTTCACGCAGATCGTGGTCATGGTTTACTTTTATAAAACATTGAAACAAAATAGAAAACAGGATCAGCGTAAGCTTCCCACAGTGTCGCAATACATAGTCAAATTGAATGAAACATGGGCGGGATCAACGAAGGCTTCTTCTTCCCCCACGGTCAACAATACACCGTACCATTTTATAGAATATCATGCATAGATTCAACTAGAGTGTTAAAGATAAAAGAATAAACACATATATACATAAATCATTCATAAACTCAGTCCAACGAAGAAGCTATGTGTAGATTCAACTTAGAGCGTTAATGCTAAAAGAATAAACACATATATATAAAAATCATTCTTAATCTCAGTCCAAAGGAGAAGCTATGCGTAGATTCAGCCACACATCGAGGTCTAATACTTTACCCAAATTAATCCAATAACCAGCAATACAGAAAAGAGTACTTACTTGAATAGAAAGATAGTGCCGATCTGGAAAAACAGACGAATCAATTCCTCCCAACCATAGAGATCCTCGAATCCGCTAGATCTCACCCCCGAGCTGGATCACCACCTCAACTACTGGACAAGCACTACTGCAATGCAGCACTCCTCCCTTGGAGTCTGTAACAGTTAACTCGATGGACTTATCAAATAAGAGGGCTCAACACAGATTCTCCAGCATAATGGCACTCCTCTGCACAACATCCTTGATGCTCTCTTAGTGCCCCTCTTTATAGTATTTTCCTAGGTCTTGTGCCATCACCAACCCAATCCCAAGTAAATCCTGAGATCCTATTTTTGTCGATCTTGTTGGAGTGTTGAGGTCTCCACTTGGATTGATTGATTTTTATCATAATTCTTGTGCTATCTCTTGTCCATAGTTGTAGGTGATGTCCCCTCATTCAATTGATCCTCTCCCATGTTTATTTATTTTATTTAATAATAATAATAATAATAAAATGCACATCATTCTCACATAACTGTGAGTTTTAATACCTCAAATAATAAAACAAATTAAAATAATGATCTTTTACTTCAAGTAAAAATTGTTTTTGTGAGGGGGTGTCACATTCCTCCACCCCTTATTCTGAACACCGTCCTCGGTGTTACCTTTTGTTTATTTTTAATCAGATCCTTCTTGCTCTTGTTGGAAAAACGAAGGGTATGCCCCTCGCATTTTATCCTCCAATTCCCAGCTAGTCTCTTCTGGGCTAAAGTGCTTCCACTGCACTTCAATTCGAGCGATAGCTTGGTTCCGTAGCGTTATCTCCTTCCTCTCGAGGATACGCATAGGCCCGGTTTGGAACTCTCCCTCAGGCTCTACCTAAATCATATCCCAATCAAATATGTGAGTGGCATCATGAACATATGTTTTTAACAAATATACATGAAAGACATTATGAACTTTAATGGAAGGAGGAAGTGCAAGTTCATAGGCTACTAACCCTACCTTGGCCAGTACCTCGAACGGTCCACAATACCTGGGAGCCAGCTTCGAACACTTAACCAACCTTAAGGAAATTCTTTTTGATTTTACCTTTAAGTGGACATGGTCTTCGACATTGAACTCTCTCTGAGTTCTTTTGAGATCTGCATAGCTTTTTTGACGATCTTGTGCAAATTTTAGATTTTTCTGTACCTGTTTAACAATTTGTTCCATGTCTCTAAACAAATTGGGTCTGAGCACAATCCTATCCACAGGGCTATCCCATGTTATAGGTGTGCGGCACCTTCTGCCATATAGTATCCCAAAGGGTGTCATTTTTGTTGACGTTTGATAAAGATTGTTATATGCAAACTCGACTAAATGCAGATATTCTTCCCACCTATCGGGTTTGTTCATCACGTACATTCTCAACATGTCTTCAAGTATTTGGTTAGTTCATTCTATTTTCCCATCTTTTTGTGGATGGTATGCGGTACTAAAATTTAAATTTGTCTCTAACCCTTGAAATAATGCTTTCCAAAAATTGATAGTAAATTTTGAATCCCCATCTGATATCACCACTTTTGGAATGCCATGCAATCTAAATATTTCCTTCATAAAAATGTCAGCAATATTAACAACTTTACTTAGTTTATCAAATAGAATGAAATGTGCAGCTTTACTTAGTTTATCAACTACTACAATAATTGAATCATGTTGTATGTTATTCATAGGTAATCTGGTTATGAAGTCCATACTTATTACCTCCCATTTCCATTCCAGAATGGGAAAGGGTTGCAACAACCCCGGTGGGTGTTTATGTTCAGTTTTTACCTGCTGACATTCTAAACATCTGGTTAGATAGTCGGCAACTTATTTCTTCTTGTTAGGCCAATAATATTCCTTCTTTAGAGTTGTGAACCTTTTCTGGTACCCGAGATGGCCGGAGTAAGGTTTCTTATGAGTTTCATTTAAGATTAACATTTTTACTTCTTCTGAATTGGGTACATATATTCAGTTCTATCATTTAAGCAAGTTGTTGGTTCCGATACTAAAGTCGGTCGGTTCTTTCTCAATAACACTTCTTTTCCATTTTTCTTTAGCTTTCAAATACTCTTCATCCTTTTCGGAAGCATTATTTATTATTTTCTCCAAGTCTGTTTTATAACTACTCATTGGAGTTGAAATTTGAAAATTTATATTCCTACTTAAAGCATCAGCAATCTTATTTTCTATTCCCTTAATGTGTTTAATCTCAAAGTCGTACTTGTTCAAGAAGGCCAACCACCTTGCTTGTCGAGCATTGATATTTTGTTGATCGAAAAAATATTTTAAGCTTATGTTGTCAGAATTTAAAATGAATCTTTTCCCTATTAGGTAGTGGCGCCACATTCTCAAAGTGTGAATTATGGTTGCCAACTCTATGTCATGAGTCGCATAGTTCTTTTCATGTTGCTTAATTTTTATGGATTCATTGCTTATTACATGATCTTCTTCTAATAATACCCCACCTAACCCTTCTAAACATGCATCCGTACAAACCACAAAGTCTTTGTAGGGATCAACTATTTTTAGAATGGGTGCGGTGGTAAGTAAGTGTTTTAACTTTTCAAAACTTTCTTGACACTTAGTTGTCCAGTTAAACTTTATCCCTTTCTTTTTAAGTGAGTTTATAGGATATGAATTTTTTTTAAATCCCTTGATAAATCTACAGTAGTAACCCATGATCTCCATGAAGGATCTAATGCCCGTCACATCCCTTGGGACTGGCCAATCTATGATTGCTTTGATTTTGTCCGAGTCTACTGCAATTCCATCTTTCAAAATTACATGTCCTAGGTATTGTACTTTCTCTTGGTAAAATTCACATTTACTAAACTTCGCATAGAGTTTGTGTTCTCTTAAAGTTTGTAGGACCATTCTTAGGAGTTCTTCATGTTCGTCTTCATTTTTAAAGTAAATTAAGATGTCATTTATAAAGATGACGACAAATTTATCCAGAAATTTGTGTAACACACTGTTCATTAGACACATGAATGTTTCCGGGGCATTGGTCAAACCAAAAGGTATGACCATGAACTCATAGTGCCCATAACGTGTTCTGAAAGCGGTTTTATAAACATCTTCATCCTTTATTCTTATTTGATGGTATCCAGTTCTTAAATCAATTTTAGAAAACATTGTCGTTCCTCGTACTTGATCGAATAGATCATCTATACGAGGGAGCGGGTATCGATTTTTAATGGTCATCTTGTTGAGTTGATGATAGTCAATGCACAACCTGAGTGAGCCATCTTTATTTTTCACAAAAAGCAACGGTGCTCCCCATAGGGACACACTCGGTCTAATATAGTGTTTATCAATTAACTCTTGTAATTGCATTTTTAGTTCTATTAGTTCAGGTTGATTCATTCGGTATGGGGCCTTAGAGACAAGTACCGCACCAAGTACCAATTCGATAGTGAAATCGATATCCCTCCTAGGGGTTAAACCAGGAACTTTGTCTGGAAACACATCTTTAAATTCTTGTAATATAGAGTAATCTTCTAGATTAGTTTTATTCTTTTCATTAGGGGTTTTCGTTATATGCACAACCAAAATTTTACAACCTTTTCTAGTACACTTCTTAAGTTGTAATGTAGATACTTTTCTAATTGTACCTTTATTTGGAATGCCTATAACCACTCTATGATTACCAGATTCATCAATGCAAGTAAAAAAAATTTCATAACAATTTAAAATTACTCTATGACTTTCAAGCCAATCCTTACCAATCAAGATATCATAGGATCCTAAAGGTAATATGTTTAAATCATATTTTGTAACATAATCATTCATCTTAAATTCACAGGTGGAAATAAAACTTGTCACTTTTATTTTGTGCCCGTGTCTAATTGAACTAACCAGTATTTTTTAATTTCATGCTTCTTCAATTTACAAGCATCTACCAAACTAGGAGATATGTAACTTAACGTTGAACCAGAATCAATTAAAATTGAAATAGATCTTTCAGAGATTTTACCTTCTACCTCTATCATGGAGGGTTGAAACTTGGCTTGACGATTATCCAAGGCTGCGCTTATCTTTGGAATGCTTCTCGCAAATTCTCCAACCGTGGGAGATTCTCTGACTGCATGAATACTTTGATTGTCCTTCTTATGTGAACAGTCCCTATAGAAATGGATTTCTCCACATCCCCAACATTTTAGAGGTTCTCTTTTTATTTCTTCATTTTTTTATATCCAGTGTTATCTTTAATTTGGGTTTGGCTGGTTGAAGTCTGTTAAAATTACTTTTGGGAAATTTTATATTCTTATTAAAGGGCAGGAATTCTCTTATTTTAAAATCTTTCCCCTCCCTCTTGCAAAAATTTTTTGGGTTATATTGTCTATGCTTAGCTTGATCATAAGCTAGCTTAGCTTTTCTCATTTCTTTGTAAAGTGTTTTAGGGTTATCAAATTCTAGTCGATCTTTATAGAAGTTAGGCAAACAACCAAGGAACCTTTGTATTTTGGATTTTCTTCACTGAGGTAGGGTACATATCTTAATAAAAATAGGAATTTAGTGCATAGGTCATGCATTGACGTTTGCCCCAATCTTAGTTCATAAAATTCTTTAGACTTACCCTCATAATAATATTCAGACAGATACTATTTTTTAAACATCTTTTTAAACCAACACCAAGTAACTTTGCGGTCATTAATCCCTTTAGATTTCTTTAGGTCTTTCCACCAAATTTCAACTTTCCCAACCAAGTTAAAAATATCCATCTTTTCTTTCATTCAATTAGAGAAGTTATACATGGTGAAATACTTTTTCATACCAGATAGCCATGCTTTGGCTTCCTCTCCTTTCTTGATTTCCTCGTCAAAGATAGGAGGTTTAATATTTTTAAATTAACCGGATATCTCATCCCTATGCCTCTTCTTCCTTCCTCGTCTATGCTCATCATCGTTGCTAGAGTCATCCAACTCACTACTAGCGGAGCTATCATCGGGAAAAGTTTAGGATGAAGAATCCATTTCTTTTATTTTTTATTTTCGTTTTATCCCCACATGACCCATGTCTTTAAAAAATTTAGTTAATTTTTGTAATAGAGATTCATCTACATCTTCCTAGGTCCACATCACCCGTTCATGTTCCAGTTTGAATTTTTGCAAGTCATGTTGAAGTTCTCTTATAGTTTGCAGAATTTCCTCTTGATTATCGTTCGTCATTTTATTATGTTGTTCTTCTTCAGTTAATTCGACATAAATGGGAGTGTAAGATCTTTCTTCGGCCATTTCTCAGTAATAAGAACTTTAATCACAATCTAATCAAAAGAGAATACAGATATCACTTGATCAGAAATTTATATAATCTAAATAAACATCAACAATGAGCTCCATTAGGTCCTAGTGTAGGAACCTAGGGCTCTGATACCATACTGTCATACTCCCAACATTTTCATATATAAAAATGTAAAAAATGGATAAAGTATGAATAACGGAAAAAGAGGAATTTTCCATTCACCTAATTTTTTAGTGTTAAAAAAAAACTCGGAAGAGGGCGAAAAAATATAACTTTTCTTAAAAGCTAACCATTCTAACTTCCCAATTATCTCTCCATGGAGAATCCAATGCAAAACATATGGTGACTATTTGTTTCATCAATGCATATATCTTAATACTTATTCATTTCCATTTGGTTCTAGAGAGAATCATAGAATGATTATAGAGACAACATAACCATGCATTTCAAGGAGATTAGAAGTATATTTCCTAGGATAGTAATGAAATATCATAACTAAATCATTGTGAAATTCTTACCTAAATAACCTAAGTAAAAATTTCATAATCTATGAAACCATGTAATTTTCAGACCAACTCTTTTTCTTTGAAATTAAATTAAAAACTAAGTAACTTAAATATATTTCATACTTTATCAACCCATGTACTATCCCATTCTATCAATATTTCATCGAATATTTCATAGAATAACTATGGAATATAATAACCAATTCATTTTGAAATTAAAGCCATGAACTAAATAACATAGATAAAATTTCATAACGTAATTATAACCTCTTTTATAATACACATGAGATATGTAGTATAATAGCTATGCTATTTATTATACATTAAATGTAACATAATTATCAATCTGTTATATATTACAAGTAGGTTATGTAATATAGTTTGTATCTATTATATAATACACATAAGGTATGTAACACGTTATTAGAACATCAACCTAACTACACTAAACGGTCGCATAACCTAACACGCGGTCGACCATCCGATCAGTGGAGATCGTCAATGTGTGAACACAACCTCAAAGAGTTTGTCGGCAGAGTAAGAACCAACCAATCGTGGAGCATGCAGGTCCTGTCTCAGTACATAGGCTTAGACATCGAATCCTGAATCATGGAGGTTGGAAAATCGTTGAGAAATGATAGTTTGACAAAAGGAAGAGGTTTAGACGTCAAGCATGCCACCATGGATTCGTTGGCAGCTCGACAAACCAGCAAATAAGGGAAGAACATCAAGAAGATGTCGAGGTCGCAGTCCCAGTACTGTATGTTGAGCAAGACTCAACACGGATACAGTGTAAAAGAAACATCATAAATATCGTAACATAAACAAAGAGAAGATGACAAAACAATCAGAAAATAAATTAGGAAAACAGAAATAGTCAACCCCCTCGCTGGGCAAAACGCAGAGATCAATGACCGTTTTTTATTCAGCATGGGAAATATAAAAAAAACGTAGAGATCTACAACCCCAGATCGCACTTCAGCAAAGAAAATAGAATATACAGGGATCTATGAAAACAATTTCACTTCAGCATGGAGAAAAGAAAACACAGAGTTTACACATGCAAGGGAATCAATGTTCAAGTTCAGTGCTAGTAGGTAGAATAAGATTACAACCCAAAAATCGCAAAGGTCAACCAGCAGCACAAAAAATATACATCATAAACACCGAAAATTAAACATGGGGTCAGCGTTAGGTTCCCTCCTCATGGATCCAACCACCGCCCTAATTGCTTATATGATAAAGAGTTATAGTGGGATTTCCGCAGATCGTATTCTGCATTGCATTCATCACGGTTTTAAACATGTATACATATCATTTATCATACAATGGGGGTTCACGCAGATTGTGGTCATGGTTTACTTTTATAAAACATTGAAACAAAACAGAAAAAAATGATTATCGTAAGCTTCCCACACTGTCGCAATACACAATCAAATTGAACGAAACAGGGCAGGATCAGCAAAGGCTTCTTCTTCCCCCATGGTCAACAATACACCGTACCATTTTATAGAATCTCATGCATCGATTCAACTAGAGTGTTAAATATAAAAGAATAAAAACATATATTCAAAAATCATTCTTAAACTCAGTCCAATGAAGAAGCTATGCGTAGATTCAACTCAGAGCGTTAATGATAAAAGAATAAACACATATATACATAAATCATTCTTAAACTCAGTCCAAAGGAGAAGCTATGCGTAGATTCAGCCACACAGCGAGGTCTAATACTTTACCCAAATTCATCCAATAACTAGTAATACAGAAAAGAGTACTTACTTGAATGCAAAGATAGTTCCAATCTGGAAAAACACGGGAGATGAATCAATTCCTCCCAACCATAGAGATCATGGAATCCGTCATATCTCACCCCCGAGCTGGATCACCACCTCAACTACTACCATAATTGAATCATGTTTTCTGTTATTCATAGGTAATTCGGTTATGAAGTCCATACTTATTACCTCCCATTTCCATTCCGAAATGGGAAAGGGTTGCAACAACCCCGCTGGGTGTTTATGTTCAGTTTTTACCTGCTGACATTCTAGACATTTAGACATTTGGTTAGATAGTTGGCAACTTATTTCTTCATGTTAGGCCAATAATATTCCTTCTTTAGAGTTGTGAACATTTTCTGGTACCCGAGATGGTCGGAGTAAGGTTTCTTATGAGTTTCATTTAAGATTAACCTTTTTATTTCTTCTTAATTGGGTACATATATTCGGTTCTTTTCATGAGTCGCACAGTTCTTTTCATGTTGCTTAATTTTTATGGATTCATTGCTTATTACATGATCTTCTTGTAATAATACCCCACCTAACCCTTCTAAACATGCATCCATACAAACCACAAAGTCTTTGTAGGGATCAACTATTTGTAGAATGGGTGCGGTGGTAAGTAAGTGTTTTAACTTTTCAAAACTTTCTTGACACTTAGTTGTCCAATTAAACTTTATCCCTTTCTTTTTAAGTGAGGTTATAGGATATGAAATTTTTTAAAATCCCTCGATAAATCTACAGTAGTAACCCATGATCCCCATGAAGGATCTAATGCCCGTCACATCCCTTGGGACTGGCCAATCTATGATTGCTTTGATTTTGTTCGAGTCTACCGCAATTCCATCTTTTGAAATTACATGTCCTAGGTATTGTACTTTATCTTGGTAAAATTCACATTTACTAAACTTCGCATAGAGTTTGTGTTCTCTTGAAGTTTGTAGGACCATTCTTAGGTGATCTTCATGTTCGTCTTCATTTTTAAAGTAAATTAAGATGTCATCTATAAAGACGACGACAAATTTATCTAGAAATTTGTGTAACACACTCTTCATTAGACACATGAACGTTGTCGAGGCATTGGTCAAACCAAAAGGTATGACCATGAACTCAAAATGCCCATAACGTGTTCTGAAAGCACTTTTATAAACATGTTCATCCTTTATTCTTATTTGATGGTATCCAGTTCTTAAATCAATTTTAGAAAACATTGTCATTCCTCGTACTTGATCGAATAGATCATCTATGCGAGGGAGCGGGTATCGATTTTTAATGGTCATCTTGTTGAGTTGATGATATTCAAAGCGCAACCTCAGTGAGCCATCTTTCTCTTTCACAAAAAGCAACAGTGCTCCCCACAGGGACACATGCGTTCTAATGTAGTGTTTATCAATTAACTCTTGTAATTACATTTTTAGTTCTATTAGTTCAGGTTGATTCATTCGGTATGGGTCCTTAGAGACAGATACCGCACCAAGTACCAATTCGATAGTGAAATCGATATCCCTCCTAGGAGGTAAACCAGGAACTTTGTCTGGAAACACATCTTTAAATTCTTGTAGGATAGAGTAATCTTCTAGATTAGTTTTATTCTTTTCATTAGGGGTTTTCGTTATATGCACAACAAAAAATTTACAACCTTTTCTAGTACACTTCTTAAGTTGTAATGTAGATACTTTTCTAATTGTACCTTTCTTTGGAATGCCTCTAACCACTCTATGATTACCAGATTCATCAATGCAAGTAAAACTTTTGTCATAACAATTTAAAATCACTCTATAACTTTCAAGCCAATCCATACCAATCAAGATATCATAGGATCCTAAAGGTAATATGTTTAAATCATATTTTGTAACATAATAATTCTTTTTAAATTCATAGGTGGAAATAAAACTTGTCACTTTTCTTTTGTGCCCGTGGCTAATTGAACTAACCAGTATTTTTGAATCTCATGTTTCTTCAATTTACAAGCATCTTCCAAACTAGGAGATATGTAACTTAACATTGAACCAGAATCAATTAAAATTGAAATAGATCTTTCATAGATTTTACCTTCTACCTCTATCATGGAGGGTTGAAACTCGGCTTGACGATTATCCAAGGCTGCGCTTGTCTTTGGAATGGTTCTCACAACTTCTCCAACCGTGGGAGCTTCTCTGACTGCATGAATACTTCGGTTGTCCTTCTTATGCAGACAGTCCTTATAGAAATGGATTTCTCCGCATCCCCAACATTTTAGAGGTTCTCTTTTTATTTATTCATTTTTCTTATATCCAGTGTTATCTTTAAATTTGGGTTTGGCTAGTTGAAGTCTGTTAAAATTACTTTTGGGAAATTTTATATTCTTATTAAAGGGCATGAATTCTCTTATTTTAAAATCTTTCCCCTCCCTCTTCTTAAATTTTTTTGGGTTATCTTTTCTATGCTTAGCTTGATCATAAGCTAGCTTAGCTTTTCTCATTGCTTTGTAAAGTGTTTTAGGGTTATCAAATTCTAGTCGATCTTTATAGAAGTTAGGAAAACAACAAAGGAACCTTTGTATTTTGGCTTTTCTTCCGTGAGGTAGGGTACATATCTTAATAAGGACAGGAATTTAGTGCATAGGTCATGCATCGACATTTTCCCCAATATTAGTTCATAAAATTCTTTAGACTTACCCTCATAATAATATTCAGACAGATACTCTTTTTTAAACATCTTTTTAAACCAACACCAAGTAACTTTGCGGTCATTAATCCCTTTAGCTTTCTTTAAGTCTTTCCACCAAATTTCAGCTTTCCCAACCAAGTTAAAAATAGCCATCTTTTCTTTCATTCAATTAGAGAAGTTATACATGGTGAAATACTTTTTCATACCAGATAGCCATGCTTTGGCTTCCTCTTCTTTCTTGATTTCCTCGACAAAGATAGGAGGTTTAATCTTTTTAAATTCACTGGATATCTCATCCCTATGTCTCTTCTTACTCCCTCGTCTATGCTTATCATCGTTTCTAGAGTCATCCAACTCACTACCAGCGGAGCTATCATCGGGAAAAGTTTCGGATGAAGAATCCATTTCTTTTATTTTTTTATTTTCTTTTTATCCCCACATGACCCGTGTCTTAAAAAAATTTAGTTAATTTTTGTAATAGATATTCATTTACATCTTCCTGGGTCTGCATCACTCGTTCATGTTCCAGTTTGAATGTTTGCAGGTCATTTTGAATTTCTCTTACAATTTGTAGAATTTCCTCTTGATTATCGTTCGTCATTTTATTATGTTGTTCTTCTTCAGTTAATTCGACATAAATGGGAGTGAAAGATCTTTCTTCGTCCATTTCTATGTAATAAGAATTTTAATCACAATCTAATCAAAAGATAATACAGTTATCACTTGATCAGAAATTTTTATAATATAAATAAACATCAACAATGAGATCCATTAGGTCCTAGTGTAGGAACCTAGGGCTCTGATACCATACTGTCATACTCCCAACATTTTCATATATAAAAATGTAAAAAATGGATAAAGTATGAATAAGGGAAAAAGAGGAATTTTCCATTCACCTAATTTTTAAGTGTAAAAAAAAACAATGACATTCGGAAAAGGGCGAAAAAATATAACTTTTCTTAAAAGCTAACCATTCTAACTTCTCAATTATCTCTCCATGAAGAATCCAATGCAAAACATATGGTGACTATTTGTTTCATCAATGCATATATCTTAATACTTATTAATTTCCATTTGGTTCTAGCCAAAATCATAGAATGATTATATAGACCACATAACCATGCATTTCAAGGAGATTAGAAGTATATTTCCTTGGATAGTTATGAAATATCATAACTAAATCATTGTGAAATTCTTACCCAAATAACCTAAGTAAAAATTTCATAATCTATGAAACCATGTAATTATCCGACCAACTCTTTTTTTTTTAAATAATATTTATAAACTAAGTAACTTAAATATATTTCATACTTTATCAACCGATGTACTATCCCATTCTATCAATATTTCATCGAATATTTCATAGAATAACTAGGGAATATAATAACCGATTCATTTTGAAATTAAAGTCATGAACTAAATAACATAGATAAAATTTCATAACGTAATTATAACCTCTTTTATAATACACATGAGATATGTATTATAATAGCTATTCTATTTATTATACATTATATGTAACATAATTATATATCTATTATATATTACAAGCAGGTTATGTAATATAGTTTGTATCTATTATATAATACACATAAGGTATGTAACACGTTATTAGAACATCAACCTAGCTACACTAAACGGTCGCATAACCTAACACGCGGTCGACCATCCGATCAGTAGAGATCATCCATGTGTGAACATGACCTCAAAGAGCTTGTCGACAGAGTAAGAACCAACCAATCGTGGAGCATGCAAGTCATGTCTCAGTACATAGGCTTAGACATCGAATCCTGAATCATGGAGGTTGGCAAATCGTCGAGCAATGGTAGTTTGACAAAAGAAACAGGTTTAGACGTCGAGCATGCCACCATGGATTCATTAGCAGCTCGAAAAACCAACAAATAAGGGAAGAACATCAAGAAGATGTCGAGTTCGCAGTCTCAGTACTGTACGTTGAGCTAGAATCAACACAGATACAGTGTAAAAGAAACATCATAAATATCGTAATGTAAACAAAGAGAAGACGGCAAAACAATCAGAAAATAAATTAGGAAAGCTAAAATAGTCGACCCCCTCGTTGGGCAAAACACAGAGATCAATGAAGGTTTTTTAATCGGCATGGGAAATAAAAATAAAACGTAGAGATCTACAACCCCAGATTTCACTTCAGCAAAGAAAATAGAATACAGAGGGATCTATGAAAACAATTTCACTTCAGCATGGAGAAAAGAAAACACAGAGTTTACACATGCAAGGGAATCAATATTCAAGTTCAGTGCTAGTAGGTAGACTAAGATTACAACCCAAAAATCGCAAAGGTCAACCAGCGGCACAAAAAAAATACATCATAAACACCGAAAATTAAACATGGGGTCAGCGTTAGCTTCTCTCTTCATGGATCCAACCACCTCCCTAATTGCTTATATGATAAAGAGTTATAGTGGCATTCCTGCAGATCGTATTCTGGATCGTATTCATCACCGTTTTAAACATGTATACATATCATTTAGCATACAGTGGGGGTTCACGCAGATTGTGGTCATGGTTTACTTTTATAAAACATTGAAACAAAACAGAAAAACATGATTATCGTAAGCTTCCCACACTGTCGCAATACACAGTCAAATTGAAAGAAACAGAGGTGGGATCAGTGAGGCTTCTTCTTTCCCCATGGTCAACAATACACCATACCATTTTATAGAATATCATGCATCGATCCAACTAGAGTGTTAAATATAAAATAATAAAAACATATATATAGAAATCATTCTTAAACTCAATCCAACGAAGAAGCTATGCGTAGATTCAACTTAGAGCGTTAATGATAAAAGAATAAACACATATATACATAAATCATTCTTAAACTCAGTCCAAAGGAGAAGCTATGTGTAGATTCAGCCACACAGCGAGTTCTAATACTTTACCCAAATTCATCCAATAACCAGTAATACAAAAAAGAGTACTTACTTGAATATAAAGATAGTTCCAATCTGGAAAAACACGGGAGAGGAATCAATTCCTCCCAACCATAGAGATCATGGAATCCATCAGATCTCCACCCACCCCGAGCTGGATCACCACCTCAACTACTACCATAACTGAATCATGTTGTCTGTTATTCATAGGTAATCCGGTTATGAAGTCCATACTTATTACCTCCCATTTCCATTCCGGAATGAGAAAGGGTTGCAACAACCCCGCTCGGGGTTTATGTTGAGTTTTTACCTACTGACATTCTGGACATCTGGTTAGATAGTCGTCAACTTATTTCTTCATGTTAGGCCAATAATATTCCTTCTTTAGAGTTGTGAACATTTTCTAGTACCTGAGATGGCCCTAGTAAGGTTTCTTATGAGTTTCATTTAAGATTAACCTTTTTACTTCTTCTGAATTGGGTACATATATTCGGTTCTTTCATTTAAGCAAGTTGTCGGTTTCGATACTAAATTCAGTCGGTTCTTTCTCAGTAACACTTCTTTGCCCTTTTTCTTTATCTTTCAAATACTCTTCATCCTTTTCGGTAGCATTATTTATTATTTTCTCCAAGTCTGTTTTATAACTGCTCATTGCTTTTGAGATTTGAAAATTTACATTCCTGCTTAAAGCACCAGCAATCTTATTTTCTATTCCCTTAATGTGTTTAATCTCAAATTCTTACTCGCTCAAGAAGGCCAACCACCTTGCTTGTCGAGCATTGAGACCTTGTTGATCGAAAAAATATTTTAAGCTTATGTTGTCAGTTTTTAAAATGAATCTTTTCCCAATTAGGTAGTGCTGCCACATTCTCAAAGCGTGAATTATGGTTGCCAACTCTATGTCATGAGTCACATAGTTCTTTTCATGTTGCTTAATTTTTATGGATTCATTGCTTATTACATGATCTTCTTGTAATAATACCCCACCTAACCCTTCTAAACATGCATCCATACAAACCACAAATTCCTTGTAGGGATCAACTATTTTTAGAATGGGTGCGGTGGTAAGTAAGTGTTTTAACTTTTCAAAACTTTCTTGACACTTGGTTGTCCAATTAAACTCTATCCCTTTCTTTTTAAGTGATGTTATAGGATATGAAATTTTTTAAAATCCCTCAATAAATATACAATAGTAACCCGTGATCCCCATGAAGGATCTAATTCCTGTCACATCCCTTGGGACTAGCCAATCTATGATTGCTTTGATTTTGTTCGAGTCTACCGCAATTCCATCTTTCAAAATTACATGTCCTAGGTATTGTACTTTATCTTGGTAAAATTCACATTTACTAAAATTCGCATAGAGTTTGTGTTCTCTTAAATTTTGTAGGACCATTCTTAGGTGTTCTTCATGTTCAGACCCTGAAACCTCTCCGAAATTTATTTATAGCGAAAGTGATACGATGACTGGTTTTTTCTATATCAAGCCCTAGCTTCGCAATTGCAACAAGTGTCATACATTCCATACCATGCCTTCTTTCAGGATAGCTCTGATACCATGTTAATTTTTCAGAATTTACTTCAATCTGATCTAGAATCTTAACTAAGAGAACAACATGTACAACATATCTATAATGGACACAATAATGCAAGCACACAAGAGACACAGAGTTTACTTGGGGAAAACCATAAAGGTGAAAAACCCCAATAACTTCCTCAGAGATAGATAGAGAAATAATACAACGCAAGCATAATAGATAGACATCTCCTAGCAGTAGCTTCTCCTCCACCACAAGTGCACCACTCTCCCGAGAGTGTGAGAGGGAATAGAATTATCAAATAGAGTGCCTCCCGCACTCTATTTATACTTGACTTGACTTGCCTAATAACCTTTACTAGGTCGGCCTTAACTTAACCACATAACATAATTCTAACTAGGCCGACCCCCAATAGGGTGGTCTAATAACCCTTTGACCCACATGGCCGACACCCAGTAGGGTGGTCTAATAACCCTTTGAACCACATGACTTATATAGGGTCGACCCCAACAAGGTGGTCTAATAACCCATCAAGTATAAGTTACAACGCTTACAATATAAATGACGACACTTCTGTATAGAGGAATAATAACATCTCTATAGGAATACAATATACATATATGTGAAATACATTCTAAAGTTAAATATACATCAACAAAAAGTTGCGACAGGTACACCCCCGGAAGACTGTAATGATCAGGGCAGAGATTGAAAATCTCTTAAAGGCTGGCTTCATCTATCCTATCCCGTTGATGGATTGGGTCTCAAACACCATCCCTGTAAACAAAAAATAGGGTACCATTCGCGTCTGTGTCGATTATCGGGACCTTAACAAGGCTTGTCCAAAGGACAACTACCCAACCTTGTTCATTGACCAGATTATCGACAATTGTGCTGGAAGCGTCATCTTTTCATTCATGGATGGATTTTTTGGTTACAACCAAATTGAGATCAACCCAACCGACCAACATAAGACGGCTTTCAACTGTCCTTGGAGGACGTTTGCATACCGCAAAATCCCGTTTGGACTTAAAAATGTTGGTGCCACATTCCAGCGGGCCATGTCATATGCCTTCCATGACATTAAGGACTTTGTGGAACCCTACCTGGACGATCTCCCTACTCATTCAAAGCAGCGTGAGTTCTACATGGACCATCTAATGGCCATTTTCCTCAGATGCAGATGGTACAATATCTGTCTGAATCCTCATAAGTGTATATTTTGTGTTGAGTCCAGACGCCTCTTAGGATTCATAGTCTCGAAGGATGGGATTCACATCAATCCCTTAAAGGTGGAGGCCATTGTCAACCTACCACCTCCAACCGATGTGATGGAACTTCAAAGACTCCAAGGGAAGGTGACTTATTTAAGGCATTTTGTTTGTAACTTCACGGAGAAGACTCAGGGGTATATGAAATTTCTTAAGAAGGACGTCCTGTTCATTTGGGACAATCAAGCTCAAAAATCCTTCGACAGCATCAAACATGCCATCACGCATGCTCCCGTGCTCCAACCGCCAAACTATTTCTGAGATTACATCTTATATCTCGCTGCTTCTGCTACCACTATTGCCATGGTCTTGGTACAGGAGGATCGAAACACCCAGGAACATGTAATATACTATGCGAGTAAGGGTCTCACTGACATTGAAACTAGATATTCACATGTCGAAAAACTTGCTTTCGCGGCAGTCATCGTCGTCCAAAAGTTTCGGCACTATATCTTGCTCCGCACCACCACCATCATTGTAGACTCGAACCCCATGTACCACGTATTGACACGTCAGGTTCTTGGGGGAAAGTATTCACGCTGGATCGTGATACTGCAAGAATTTGACCTTCTTTTCGAGAAAGCCAAGTTTAAGAAGTCCTTGGTGCTTGCTGAGCTTATTTGTGACTTTCCCCGTCCTAATGCAGAAGTTGAGCACAATGACTCTTTTCTAGATGAATCATTGTTTCTCATCGGTACGACTGATCTGTGGTATGGAGATATTACATTATATCTTCAAACCCAACGCTTTATCCCCCAACTGTCTCGCGACGACCGTCATAGAATACATCACCATGCGAAGTATTATAAGATCATCAGTGATACTTTGTACCATCATGGTGTCGATTCAATTCTTCGACGTTGTCTAACTCACGATGAGGCTGAACGCGTTTTGAATGACTGTCACGCTGGGGCTTGTGGCGGTCACCTCTATGGGATGGCTACAGCCCATAATATTTTGTGCGCAGGATATTATTGGCCTACTATCTTCAAAGATTGTATTGAGGCCGTGAAAAGATATCCTCCTTGTCAACACTTCCATACGAAGAAGCGCACCCATCCCACCCCATTACACTTGGTTATTTCCATGGGCCTCTTCGCAAAATGGGGTATCAATTTTATGCATTGTAAGACTACCTTGGTTGGGGGGCATAGTTACATCATTGTGGCTATGGATTGCTTCACAAAGTGGGCCGAGGCAATGCCTACATACCAAAATGACGGCAAAATCGCTGCACTCTTCATGTTCAATCATGTAATAGCACGGTTTGGAGTTCATAAGACGATAGTTACCGATCATGGTTCTCACTTTCAGAACCATATGGTTGATTAACTAAGCGATAGATTTGGTTTTCTCCATGAAAAATCAACACCCTACTACCTGCAGTCCAATGGACAGGTCGAGGCCATTAACAAGGTCTTGAAAACTATGGTCCAACGGATGGTAGGTATGCATAAGTCCAACTGGAATAATATGTTCTTTTCAGCATTATGGGCCTACAGAACTTCCATTAAAACTGCCACAAGTTTCACTCCTTTCCAATTGGTGTATGGATTGGAGGTTGTCCTTCCTGTAGAGTGTGAAATTTCGTCTCTACAACTCGTTGTCAAACTTCTTCCTAACACTACTACTGAGGAAGAACATTTCCTGTACTTAGCAAAACTTGACGAGTCCCGCCGAGATGTTGCTCTTGCTAAGGAAGCACACAAGAAATGCATCAAAGCTCAATACGACAAATCGGTTGAACCTAGTACCTTCAACGAGGGTGACCTGGTCCTCACATACGACTAGAAACATGACAAACTAGGAGCAGGAAAGTTCGAGTCCATGTGGCACGGACCTTACATTGTCAAATGTGTTTTTGAAAAGGGAGCTTACGAGCTTAAAGATTATGACCGAATACCTTTGGGTGAACCCCATAATGGGCTTTACCTGAAGAAGTACTATGCTTGAACCTATCATGCATAGACTTTCTTGTATATACTATACATGGCGTGTTTGTGTGTTTTTTGTGTGGTGTGACACATTTATTTTTCAGTGTCTTTAGATCTTGTTTCCGCTTCTTATACCATGTTCCATCTATGTGTGCAGATGTCAACGTGCTACGGATTCATGGACAGCGCCAGCCGGCATACCCGTAACCTTGCCTCGGCATCCTAGGTACTATATTCCCCAACGGGCGAGCTCATCAACTCAGGAGGAAGTTTCCTTGGATTCGCAACCAACAATGCCGCAGAGTATCAGGCAGTAATTGGATCCCTAACTGATGTTATTTCCTTGGGTATGAACCGCATTGTCATCCACATGGATTCTCAATTAGTGGTTTCCCATCTTAACCGGGTCTATGCTATCCGTGATCCTACCCTACTCCATCTCTTTAGACGAGTCCGTCTCCTGGAAAGGTCATTTGAATCCATTCAATACCTGCACATTCCACGAGAGTTAAACACAGTTGGTGACTCGATGGCCAACTTCATTTTAGATTGGTACATCACACACACATAATACTCATAATATGTAAAAGCATTCACAACATGTAAATAATGCACTGTATAAAAAGAAAAGCATATGAACAAGATCACATCATTCATCATTTTTGAAACACATAATGTATAAATCGTTGGGAATGTCTGTATATATATATATCATCAAAAGTAGTGCTGGTACAAAATATGAAGCCTCGTAGCTTTCAGTAGTACAAAATCTGAGGCCTCTAAGCTCTCAGTACAAGTATAATAACGTCATCAGGCCTGACGCCTGGCTCGTACACCCCTACGACGGACAGCTCTCTGTCACTGAGAATGGAATCACTCCACAGTCCTCGCTACCTTGTGGAATAAGGCATTGAAGCATACAGATGCTCTAAATCCAAACCTCTGCATAGGTCTTGGTAAGTCATCTACTGTTGGCGCAGGAACATTCACTGTCAGCTGGGACAAGTTCCTGTACACGTCCTCCATCTCCACGATGGTAGCATGAGCACCTCGGGACACAGCTTCTTCCCCACCTCTATCTCTCCTCGCTAGAAGAGAGACTCCTATGGGCCGTATGGGACCCACATCTACACACACATGTTATATACTTGTCAGCACTACAACAAAAAAATCATAAATATACAAAACTAAAAAATACAAGGGTTTTTAGTCTTACCGATGTCTCCCCATGTTGTACCCTCGGGAAACACTAAGTCAGGATCCTCTCTGAAATCCGTACCGTCGTACGGGTAGTTCTCAACCATGAGCAACTAGCCTTCCAGCCAGCTGAAGAAATCGACACCAAAGCTAATGATAGGGACCCCACCATGACGGGCCATCACCTCTGCCCATATGAGCATGTGAGGATCCCTAGGATCCTTTCCATCCAGTCATACCTGTGGGCGCAAGAGAGGGATCCGCTCCAAGAGGAACGATATCACTATCGATCCGTATCCAAACTGCTTGAGATCTCCCTGCCGACACTTGGTCAGCTGAGCTCGGATGTTTGCGAGGAGACCCTCGCACTAGTTGAATATCTTGGGGGACATACAGTCCTCCACTTAGAGCATCTGATCCCGAGTAGCCATGTGTGGGGCTTGGCTCCCCACCACTCTAGTAATAGTGAACAATATGGCACACAATGGGTGGTTTACAACGTCCCTAATGGGAATCTTCCAACTAGAGGATCGAGCATGAGCAGTACAATGCTGCGTCACCATGTCATTGGCAGTGCAATCACTAGCTCGTGATCCGGTGAGAACTATAGGGTCCCCTCTCTGGGACAAACTAGTAAGAAAATAGATGTCCTCAACATCTATAGTGAGAATGTGCTCACCGATCACAAAGTGTTGCTGGGCCTCATCCTAGCACCGGAGCATATGTGACAATAGCGGGATTTGGGCCCTCATGCCTTGAATCTCGAATAACTTGAGCAAACAATAGTTTCTCAAATCATTTGCGCATTGTGGATCATTGGCGGCTTGTACATCTTCTGCCTCGTGTTCTCTTTCTCGCCACTCTAATACCATGCTTGCTTGCTATCAACCTGTCTAAGTGGGCATTTAAACAATATTAGACCTCACTTCAACCAAAGAAAGTCCACCTTTTGGGTTTAATTTGATGGTTGGGGTATGCGTTTCCGCCATCACACTCCATGTTTTTGGGACTTGCACCGAGTTGGTCTCGTCGCAGTTCCTGAAAGGGAAAAATGCGACAAGCCGAGGGCACAATAGCCGTCCACAAATCCATGAAAAACCCTAAAAAATGGACCTAAAATCAAAATGTAATCCACTACAATTTTGCTGGATGAATTTTAGGCTTACCTGCTCCAGACAGTGGGTGAAATAGCGGCTCGTAGCTCTCGGAATCGACAAGTGAAGTTTTGGCTCTAAATTGACACTTCTTCTCCCAAATTGGCAATGAAACAATGGTGACTATATTTGACCCATTTTTCTATTTATAAATGAAATAGAATATTCATTTTTTTAAATATTTGATGCTTTTAGGTCATTTGCTATAGTTTTAATCATCTATGATCATATTTGGAATATCGGTTGACTATGTGACCTAGTTTCCAAGTGTGTAGGAGTTGTTAAGTGATATTTTGTGTTGTTTCTCACATTACAACGGTCATCTCAGGTATGGACAAATCCCTTGAATGTTTTGTCATTTATTTGCAACGGTTATATTGTAATTATTTTATTATCATGAACTTACTCTTCGTTTATTCTCGTGCTCTTGGAACTATGAGAATAAGTATCGAGTTGCGATTTATCTCTTTTTCGGTCTCGTTAAACTCCCATGGAAAAGGATACCCCCTGGAGTCTACCTTTAAGCTCTTTTCAAGCTCTCAAGAAATGAAAAGATTTCCAAGATAACTTGTCGCATTCACACTTGTTAAAGTATTTGAATGGTTGTCTTACTGGTGATAGTTTACCCCTTTTTCAGACCAAGGGGCACTACTTACGAAAAAGGTATACTCCATCCAATCATGATTGGAAGAGTCCTCTCTCGCGTTGTTTTACCCTTTTTCGGGCGATGAGGCTAAATTTATGAAAAAGGACCATTGGAGTCTTCTTTAGTTCTTTTCAGACTCTCTAAACATGAAATGACGACTGAGTTTACCTTATATGGACTCGTTAAACTCTTACATTGAAGGGCCCGCCATGGGACAAACCCCTCCTATCCCAGGTTCGGAAAATATTTGGGATCGGACTCATCTATGAGATGAGCTATACCGAGCATCTGGTTACCCTCATCAATCTCATAAAAAACACATGAGACACTCATCATTCATGATGGGGAAAAAGGAAAGTTTTTATGTTACACACTTTGTTAGTGGTAGTACGTAGTCGTTCTTGAGCATGGCACTCACCTACATTTACATACCGTACTTGGGTCATCTGTTTGTCCTCGAGTTTTACCTACTTCCTGAGTCTTGTTACTCCTTTGAGTCATTCAAAGAAATCTTCCCTCATCAGTTGCATTAGGAGTTAGTGTTGTACTCATCATGTCAATACTGCCAAGTCATTCCATGCCCATGTTCAAGAATACATCCGCCATTTATCATATGTAGTCAGTACACCCGCCACCATGTCAGTTTACTCTGAGTCAATCTTGCATATTACTATACCGTCCAATCTACTCTACACATCTTTTTTCGTGTTTCATGTCGATTGATGGGGGATTCATCATGGCCCTCCTTCGACGGATTCATCCTTGTCGACATCAACTTATCATTCAAGGATTGAATCTAGAAACCAACCAAGTACCTTGGCCCTGCATGCCTCAATGGCAGGTTACCTCACTTTCAACATGAGTTTACATCATTGACTCTTGATTGAAAGATTTCATCTTGCATTCGACTTCAACTCACTTATTCACGCTTGGTGATATGTATTGTGATACCTTGGGAATCATTGACATTAATGGCGATCTCCCTTGTGCTTGTTAATGGTTTACATCAATGACCGGTAATCAAGTGGTTTCTACCATGTTCGATGTCAAGACCTTTGTAATCACATGGATAGATTCGTATCATTGTGAGTTCAACTTGAAGACCCTGGGAAGTCATATTTTACCCAGGTTGCGATGGAGTTTGTATTGAGTTATATCACACGGATCCACATTTGTATTGGTTGTGGCTATGCTATCATCTCATCATGGATCTACGCATGTGTCTAGTAGCCATGATTGTGTTCAGTCGATCATTACTACCATGGATCTGCATTGTATTGTTCGGCAGCCATGTTGTGAGTCATTTTGAGACTGTGTACTCAGAGTTAGTTGTACTGCAGTAGCGTCCTTCGTCCGACAAAGTCCATTTCCATTCCTTCTATGAAAGAACTTCACCTATCTATCTTCAACATCTTCATGCTTTGGGGGGCATTCTGTTACACCTAAAATCATCCCATCATGAGATTCAGTGTATACAACCCTGGAGTTACCTTGATGGAGTGATTGACCTGGAAGGATTTGTACCCATTTGTACTAGGTTTTGAGAGGTCGTCGCAGGTTGCACTCATGCAACATGCAACGTCGTAGCTTGTTCTATTGTAGGATGCATCGATGTCAGTTAATAGATAAAAATATCCCTTCGAGCGCCTTCTCGAAACTTGCTGACTTGGGACCCTATCCCTGACCTCTTGGGAGAGAGGGAACTCGATTCCTAACACCTTGGAAGGATCCTTTAAGCCTCTCCTATCATATCTCAACCTATCCATACGCTATCCACTTAGTCCTATTTAAATGAATCTCACTCCCATCCCAAAGGAGGAAGTCTATGGTACTCTTATGCTGGTGAAATCAAGCCCAATAGATCTAACACTCTAGCTTGGGGAACATCCACTTCTCTCTTGGAGCTTTGGCATGGCTTATCGGAAGGATTTTGCATCGTTAAGGCTACGGTTGTAATCCTCTTTTCTATTGTACTCCTCACTTTTCAATACAGTTAATATAATTGCTTTCCATAAATGTTGTCACCTCGATGATGTTTAGAGTTTTCCTCCTTAACTATTAACTTAGATCTATCATATGAGATATATGCTTTCACTTCTCGTGGTCTGTTATATGTTGAACAAGGTTTAGCTACCTACGATCTAGCAGCGTTGGAGCATTGGATCAACGAAGGAGAATGAGATCTACAAATATAAGGTAAACGATCTACTCTTTCATTTGTATTTCTATACGATCTAGGAAAGTATTTTATGTTCTGTCTTATTTGTTCTAGACTTACGTTAAGCTAGGGAGATCAGGCCTTTAGTCTGCTCTCGGTAGATTGTCCCCAAAACAACATCACATCATGGTGATCAAGAATCACATGACCCTGTTCCCCCTCATGATCCTGATCAGCCATCACATGACACCTTTCCCTCTCACATTGAAAGTATAATTGGGAGTTGCAGTGGGGTTGGAAGGGGTGGAAAGTTTCTAGAGGATTGTGCAGTTGTTTCTACACAAGAAGAGATTGGGAACTCGATCCCTAGTCGGAGAGTTAGAGAGCATGTCAGTAACATAATCAAGTCATATTTTGAACAACATTCAACGATGGCACAAGCTCAAATCCTACATGGGTTTATCAAACACAAAAAATTGAAACGTTCCACAAAGTTGTTGAGTTTTCAAGATGTTAAAACAAAAAAGACATGCGAGAATGCAATAGAAAATGTAAGAACTGCATTATCTTCGTTTGGAAAATCAAGAAACAATGATATGCGATCTGCTCATAGGGAAATTATAAGGGTTGTTGTGGCACAAATCACTGTTGGTCACCCTATATGTCAGTTAATTAAAGATAACACACAGAATGGTCAATATAAATTGTCAAACCCAGGAAGGTCTTTTATTTCAAAGGCAATAAGCACAATCTATGCATAAACAAATCAAGCAGTTGATTTACTAAGTGCAGGTAATAACCCTACCTATGTGCCCAGCCAACTCATTCCATAAGAACACTAATCTAATTCATACATCTAAGAATCCAAAGTGAAACAAATTTCCTACGGAAATCAACCTAGCAAGTTAATGATCTAATAATGAAATGGAACTAGATTACTTTTGCAAGAAGTTAAATCCTATAATTATCAGACTACAGCATTCAATCTTTACCAAAATGATCTATCCAATAGCTACTGTAATTCTACCATTATTTTTCTAATCTATGAATGCAATTGAAGATACAACAGCAACCAGAATTAAAACACTAGCTCGAACTCTAACTGATAATTACTGGAAATCCTAGAAAACATAAACAACTAGAAGATAATTGGAATTGAGCTTGGCTGTCACAGCTGATTAAAACACACATGCAATTAAATAAATTATCCTACATAGTCGACTGTCACACCACTATGCTATAGCTATTCAAGATGCGATTATAAACTACCAGAAAGGAAAGCTAATCTCTGTTACAGCTACCAATAATATCTGCAATCATTCCACACCACACAACAGAAGTAAAACTAAACTACTCTACCTACTTAAACCGGCTATCTCTATGAGAAGGCGGGCCCTGGCCTTCTAATAGAGACACCGAGAGTCACAGCAAATTAAGGCATGAAAATGAAGAACTCTGGTCTGATATTAATGATGGAAGATCAAAAGTCTCAGTGCTCTGTTACAGCTTACACAAAGTGGTGATTGTCCAACCCCAGGATACGAGAGCCTTATGGAATTTATACAAGGAAATACAGTTTCAGATCCACTAAAATCATGCAGCAATGAAGATATATGATCTTCATGCTACGGAGTTACAGCTAACTAATACAGCCATATTAAACAGGGTTGTTAATTGTGAAAGATGTTGTTGCTCTGATAGTTAATGGTTCAACGGACTCAGCAGCTGGAATACCACCTGTCTGTCGCAGCTAGGCTCTGCTTCAGTGGAATCTGTTATAGTGAGGATCTGTTACAGCTTACATGGAGGATGCGTTGTCCCTTGGAGTATGAGGAGATGGTGCTTTGAAGAGTAACAGCTGGTGCTACTGGGCTGATACACCTGTGCTTTAGATTTTAACTAAATGAACTCACAAATGTTAGCATAAACCAAGGGTCAGGATTCGCAACCATAACAAGCTTAGGCATAGTTAAATGAAACAATAATGACTTATACCTTGTCAGGATTGTTGATTGATTTGGAAAAAGGGCATGTATATGGTTTACAAAAGTAAATTAAAATTTGGCAAAATGATGAAATAGGTATGATTAAAAAGGGACATTTCCAGGGCCCAACAAGCACCTCAAGAAATCAAATAGTATCAGCAATGGCATCATTGCTCAATGTTTCAAAAAGAACATTGCTCAAATATACTAAATTCAGGGTCTGGATAGATGAAAATGATGAAGTTGCTTGTTGGGATCTTAATTGTAGGGAACCCTATCGAGGCAGGATGGCAGCAGATTAGAGAGAAGGTGATAGAGTTTTGGGATAGCCATTCTCGTGCTATTCCAGATCGAAAGCATGTCCTGCGACAGTGTTTATCCAGAGGCATTTATCAGGAGCACTATAAGCATGTGATGGAGATGACGGGAGTTGCACTTTATGAGGAATTCCAAGAAACCAATCCTGGTGTTCAAATATCATTCAGCATGTTCAACAAATTGAAACCGTGGTATATTAGGCCAAATACGATTCGCGACACTTGTTGTTATCGGTACCACGTTGAATTTGAACTATACTATGACACATTTCTAGATTTTTGAAAAAGGCACTGGAACGATGTACTAGCTCCTCACATAGTGCGAGATTTTATTTGTATGATACTATGCAACAAGAATCTTGAACACGTGTTTTTCAATAAGAGGTGTGTAGGTGGGAGAAAATTCCATGAATGCGGTGATTTGACATTGTTCCATAGGAACTTTCCTATCAATCCAACACACCATGGATTGTCAGATATCACAGTTAAGTGGAAGAGGTATGAGTATGTCTCCATGAATCCATCATCTTCTTCATTTGTTCCATCTAAGAGGATCGACTTGCTCAAGGATGAGATTCATGTTTCAGATTTCATGGAGAAGTTTCAAAGTCAGATTTATAAATACATAAAGCACTCCCATAGGTCCAAGTGGCAATCTTCAGAATTCAAATATTCTCGTGAGGTATTTGAGCCGGGCACAATCTTATCAGTGGTAGACTTTGCAGAGAACTACACTTTTGCTCCTCAGAGAGAGATACAGAGTGAGTACTATCACTCCGACCAGGTGTCTATCTTCGTACATGTATTGTACAGACATGCTCAGGAAGCGTTGATGGTAGGTATGTCTCTCCTCAGTCACGTGAAGTGATCAAGGAGTACCATTTTTATGTTAGTGATGATCATGAGCATGACACATTGTTCATTCAACATTGTTTTGGGTTCATTTAGATTCATTCAGGAAGAGAGGCGTATCATTTTATCAAAACTGGATTTGGTCAGATGGGTGTGCAGGGCAATTCAAATCAGCATGCCCATTTTATTGTTTGAGTCGCCTTCACAAAGAGACAAGAATCCGACACATCTGGAGATTTTTTGAAACAGACCATGGAAAGGGTGAACATGATGGCGCGGGTGCATATGCGAAACGAGCACTTCGGAGGTACCATATGAGTCATGGTGCAACCCGATTCAAATGCTCCATGGAAGTAGTTGATTGGTGCACACGTCATTTGGGACTTCAAGGTCGCGAACAAGAAAGGCCGGTGTGCACATAATAAATTCCAAACTCAATTAATAAGCTAATAACATTCAATAGCATCATTTCCAAAAGAACACATACTCGATAGGAATTTACATATGACAAACTAAATTCCATGCAAGTTCTTTTGGGATGTTTCCCTTAGAGATGTGAATAGATCCATGCCATGGTATTGTGAGACCATACCTGGTACGAGGGAATTACATTATGTTCGAAGTAAAGACATGGGTGACATATTTTCCATTGAAACGAGGAAGTATGCTTGTTTTTGCAATTTTTCCATTGATGCAAATGGATGTGGGATTGATCACTGTGAAAATGATGTATATGTGAAACCATGGAAATATGTCTCTCTTAATCCAAAGGGCGCACATCCAATTCCAACATGGAAAGAGATGCACACTGAAGAGGAAATGGTCTCATTAGATCATGATCGAGTTTCTGATATTGTTAGGGAAGGTACAAGAGACTTCATTAAGTTAATTAATTCATTATATATTACACATATACAAATGTTGTAGAAATGCACGTAGGACATTTGAATAATATTTGTAATGTATCTTGCAGGTGATGTATTTGTTGTCATTGCACGCCCCCACAACGAAGAAAATGTGGCATATTATTTTATGCAATGCACACAAATAAAAAGTAGGTTGGTGCGACCCTACCAAGATGGAGAATTCACATACCAAACTGGAGACATGGTTCTAATGGGACACTTTTTTGAAAGAGTCAAAAAACAAGGTGCACATATTATGTACAAATATTTTATGCCTGAATATGTATCATGTCAATACAGTCATTTGGTGGTGGTAGCTCGGATACATCTAACACAAATCAAGGTGAAGAGAGGTGAGCCAAAGAGATGGAAGATGACAGAAGCTGACCATGATCGTATTATGGATACTTTCATTCCTATAACCCATTGGCCAGATGAATGAGTTACATTTATGCCACTTGCATCATTGACATAGTTTTCATGTTGTCTTGTGTAATATTTTTTAGATATTTTTGTGTAGGTTGTGTTTGTGCCAGAAATTGTTTCCAGGCTATGAAGAAACAAGCCAACACAATCTCAAAAAACTCAATAAAGTAAACTAAGTTTTAGGGTTTCTGAAATGTTTTCTTGGTTATAAATTTGGTGACAAACAGGGAATACACTCATGAGCCAAGTAAGAACTGAATCATAAGCAAGGAAAGAAAAAGATGCATAATATAATTACCAAAATCCAACAGAACATGATAATGAAGTTCATTCACAAAAGATAAGCACTACCAGCATATAAAACATAAACCAACAATGAATTTATCAGTTATGCAACTAAACAAGTCAAAAATGAAGCCAAAACATATACTGAAGGGTGAAAAGGATCATATATTTCATAATCTGTCATCAAATACATATGAGAGTTATGATACTTAGCTCACAAACAAGTCCAAAAGACCTCCTGAAGTCATCCCAAAAATCGAACCCTTTGCTCTCCTTCTCATCTATCTAAATAATGTTTCTTACAAAATCAGTTAGGGTCTAAACCCTAACTGCCCTCAACCAACTCATCGATGGGATAAAGTGAAATTATATTTACAAAATAAAATATTTCTTCAAAAGCATAACTAATGAGTTCTTCTTGTGAGTTCTTGATTCTGCTGCTGCAAGTCTCTGACAGTCTGCTTCAGCTCTGTACACTGCAAATCTGTGCTTCTCTTCAGGGCCTCCTTAGAAACTGCTATTACCTCTTGATAATGTTCATTTACTTCTTGTAAATCCTCCCTGAGCCTTTTATTTGCTAGGATCAGGCCATCATTAGTCTCCTGCATATAATCCAATTGATGTCTGTATTGTTTAATAGTTCTTTGCAGGTTCTCCCTGTCTGAATCAAAAGCCTTCCTTGTTGTGGCATTATGTACATCACTAGGAAGCCATGGTATATCTAGCTTCCTGAAAATGTCTTCATATTCTTGTAGCAGATTTGTAGAAATATCAGGAATATTAGGGTTTTCCTGAGTGTCTGTGTCCTTAGGTATAGTTTCATCTATCAACTGCTGGGCTTCATTATTAGAAACTTCAGTCTCATTTTCCTGTTGTTGTTTCAACAGTTCAGTTCTTAATTCAAAAAATACTGCATATAGCTTAGTCTCTATGAAACTTGAATTTTATACTGGCTGTAATGACGTTTTTCCTTTTGCAGGATGAAGAGATGAACTTTTTACAACTGCTTATTTCTTCCTTTTACTACTAACCTTGTCAATCTTTGGCTTTTCATCTGAAGAATCATCATCAAGAATAGTCACCTCTTTGGTTTTCAAGCTAGGGTTAAGCAGTTTCTTCATATTCATCCTTAACTTATTTCTTGGCCTGGTTTTAGGCCTCCAAGCTGGGGCCAATTCTCCCATCATCTTCAAACTTCTTCCTTGATGCTTGACAGTAGCAAACTCCATAACTTCAACCCTGTTCTTCTCTTTCCTAGGTCTGATTGTCTTGTTTTCCAAAGTGGAAAATTCCTTGCATGTATCAAACCTAGATTCAGTTTTGACAATGGATTCATCTTCTTGTAACAAATAACCTTCATCCCCTGATAGAACAGTGATTGGGATTCTTTGCCTGACTTGGATGTTTTCTTCTTTTACAACAATCTGCTTTGTGACAACAGTCTTCTCCTTCATAACAGCTTCTGCTGTTTTCCTATCCTGCACAGGTTGATCCTCCTTTTGTGAAAACAGTGAATATTTACCTTTACTGTCAGCTCCAAACTTTTGAGGTTCATTGTCATCCTTCAAGGGCTCTGGTGCTTCTTCAAGTTTAACCTCTTTCTTGTCTTCAGACTTGATCTTATGACCTAGTTTCCTAACTAGGGTTTTCCCTTTGTCTACACGTTTTTTGGTTTGCTGCTCTTCTTGCTTAATTTGAAAACCAGACCAAAACAAAAAATAATCCCATGTCTTCCCTTCTCTTTGTAGAGCAGTATTGATAATGAGCTTGATCAAACCATGATGGAAGATGGATTGTGTAGTATGATCATGATGTCCCTTAACTCTACTTGACATCTTCTGCAAACTTTTAAACAAAAAGAAAGGAATACTCATTTTGGATTCACCGACCAGATGCTGTAAGAACCTAAAATGATATTTAAAGACATAGGCATATCTCCCTTCACAGGTGATATAGCTTTGTAGGACTTGAATCGGCTCCACCCACTCATCTCTGAAATTCTGGATTAATACTCCTTTGCACCAGTCTGGAGTAATACCAGGTAAAAGGTACCTTTGGGCATTAAAGGTGAAAGGAAACTTTTTGAACCACATTTCACCTTCATTTCTGACTCCTATAGCTTCAGCAACTAGCTCCACAGTCAACTTAAACTTTAGAGTATCAAATACTATCATGTCCTGGTTATAGCTTTGGGAAAATTTATAAGAGACCTCAGTGTTATAGCCATCGATCTTCTTGAAGAAATCCAACCAACCAGCATTCTGAAAAAGATCTGCACAACCTGGAAATTGGTCAATCCATTTCAGCTCAGTGGGCTCAGCCCTGTTGGTTTTGCCACTTTTTCCCATCTATTTTCAATGGCTAAAACCTGTGTAATTTTAAAACCCTTTGAATAACCTAACAGCTCCTTTTAATGCCTCTTATGAGCTATCTATTTGCAAAATGGATTTTGCATTAGTGCTCTCAAATGCCTGCTTCTTAGATCAACTAGTGATTGTTTAACTAGTGGATGGAAAGATATGAGGGCAATCTGATATCTACTAGCTTTCTGTTACAACTTGTATTTAGCACCAAAACCAGTTAGCTTCTAGCACCTAATCAGATTAGGTCTTCATGCAATTGACCTTCTCAGCTCATTCATTGCATTGTTTATAGGTAACAAATAAATCTGTGAAACTTTGGTCACCACAAACTGCACAGATCTTCACCCTACCATATTTTCAGGTTTGAAAGGGTAATGGTTCAATGCAACTGCTACCTTCAATTTTTCACTTTCCACAGCATCTAAAAACCTCTTAGATTGATATCTCTTCAACAGGAGTTTTGTTTAAAGCATACATTTATGTTTTCATTAATGAATTTTAACAAAACAAGCTTTACAGGGAAAACCCCAATTTAGTAGCCACTATCAGGTTAACGCGGAATACCTTATTCATGTCTTGTTGTAGACGTTTAAAATCAATCCTTGAGCTATCTAATTTTCAAATTTAACTTTACAAGTGTCTTCGGGTCTCCAATTTGCTTCCAGCTAGCAGGACGAGAAAGCCCTAATTTCTCTGTAATTGTGAAAACCCAAAAATTCCTCTGTAACTGCAGCTTCCGGTTTTTAGGCAAATGTCCTCGCTCCACTTAGTCTCCAGTTTCATAATACATGTATGGAATAACTTCCTTCACATCAAACTCGGTCTATGCCTCTATCTGTCATGATACACTGTGTTCTAGCTGATGATTACCACGATCTCTTCCACGACATGAATCACACCTACTTTCATGATGATTACTGGAGAAACACGTATCAACACCCTTTAAACATGCGATTAGTCACTTATAAATCGAACTCATGCGAAAATTTAGCTTAAAAAATGGTGATTTCAATGCGCGCGATATTCTTGTAGCGTCGCTATGTTACTTTTCCATCACTGCGCTACAAGAATAATTTGAATTCAAATTTGGCACTATTTTAACCATTTTTTCCATTTTGAGTGAGGTTTAAATGATAAATTATGCTCATGATGTGATTTTTGAATCCATTATTCAACATAATGACCTTTAGAACCCTTCAAAAACCTAAACGAACAAAAATAAATAAAAAACCTAAAGGCAAAACTTGAAAATTTCACTAAAAATCTAAAATTTTCCATAGTAAGTAAAAGGACAAACTCAAGCAAATAAGCAAACTGGAATAAAAATGACAATCAAACATAAAATAGTAAGAAACAAGTTCCTGACTTAACATCTGGCTCTAGCTGCAGGATGAAGTCCTCCCTGTGAGGCTTCAAGAACCTGTAGACCAGTGCCTTTTGTCTACTACCTACTTGTCTGCAAAATTTCCATTGGGCTATGGAGTCTTTATTATGCTTCACTCACACCGGTATGTACAATGAAAAATGAAAATCTCCTTATAGACTATAAAAATGCTTGAGGAATCATCCATTAACTGGACTGGACAACTCCTCACCTTCCAAAGACTGCAGGATAAAAGTATTATTCTCCAAAACTTTAGACACTAGGAAAGGGCCAAACCAGAGGTTATCAAACTTACCATGCTTACCCTTTTTCTCTTTCCTTACATCCCACCTTAGAACCATATCACCCACTGAGAAAGTGTTTTCTTTGATGTTCCTATCAAATCTGCTTTTGATCTTCAATATGTACAACTGTGCCTTTTCATCCACCTTTTCCCTTCTCTGCTGCAACTCTATCATCTCATAAATCCTTCTCTGCATATCATTTGGCTCCTCCTGAGAATTCTGAAGAAACTTCATCACTGGGATTCTCAATTGAACAAGAAAAACTACATCTGTACCATAAACTAACTGAAAGGGAGAAGTTCCAATTGCTTGTTTAACTGTTATCCTATCTGCCCACAATGCATATTTCAACATTGAATCCCATGATCTCTTGTTATGCTTGAGCAACTTTTTTATACTCTGAATGATGTTTGTATTAGAGGATTCAGCCAAACCATTACCCTGAGGATAGTAAGGAGTTGAATACTTCAGTAGGATGCCATTGTTTTCACAAAAGGCTTCCATTGCCTTAGACGTGAAAGCCTTTGCATTGTCTGTTACTAATTTCTGAGGACAACCAAATCTACTAAGAATATTCTCTTCAATAAATTCCATGATAACTTTGTCTGTAGCATTCCTAGTAGGGAAAGCTTCCACCCATTTGGTAAATAAATTTGTTGCAGTTAGAATCCAGCGGTGTTGTCCTGAGGAAGCTGGGTTGATTTCTCCAATAAAATCTAGACTTCAATGCTGGAAATGAGCATTAACTACAATAGGTTTTAGGGGCAAAGATAACAATTTTTGTTTGCCAGCAAACTTCTGACAAGGGATACAGGCTCTCACCTGCTGATAAACATCTGCAAACAAGGAGGGCCAATAATATCCAGCTCTTAAAATTCTGTATGCTGTTGTCTTCCAGTACTTGCGCCCTCCACAAGCACCCTCATGAGATTCAGAAATCACTTCTCCAATTTCAGATTTATCCAAACATCTGAGTAGGATACCCCCTGGGTCCTTCCAGAACAACTGTTGTTCTACTAGACAATACTTAGTAGCTTTAAGCTTTAAATATCTAGCAGTTTTCCTATCTAAATGCTCAGGACATTGCAAAAACAACAGAAGATAAACAATGTCTTCATACCATGTTGATGATGAATAATAATCCATGATCTTCTCTTTTTCCTGTAATGCTTGATCTTCTTCCTGAGCTATTTCTTCAGCCATAACATGAAATCCCAGAGCCTGACAATTTGATTCAGCCAGCAGCTTGGCTAAACCTTGTCCCTTGATGAGTTTGGTAGGTCTGATCTCTACATCATACTCCATGATTTTAGAAATCCACCTGCCTCTTTTCCCTTCACTATCAGGTTGTGTTAACACATCTTTTACAGCAGCATTAGGTACAAATGAAATAACTTTAGAATGTAGCACATAGATTCTGAAAAATTTTAAAGCCTTTACCAGAGCATAGGCCTGGTTTTCTAAGATATTGTATTTCAGTTCAGAATCTCTGAGAGTTTTACTGAAGAATGCAATAGGATGCTCCAGTTCGTCTTTATTCTTCTGCAATAAAACAGCTGCTATTGTATCTTTTGATGCAAATGAGAATGTAAGAAATTCTCTGGTAAAATATGGGCTTACTAATACAAGAGCTTCAGTAAGAGCCACTTTAATTTTCTCAAATGCACTCTTTGCCTCAGTGGTCCACCTGACTTCTTGATCCTTTTTCAGCATGGTTGTGATCTGTTTGATAGTTTCAGCAAAATTGGGTATAAAACAACGCAAAAAATTGATTTTACCAATGAATGATTGGACATCCTTTTTACTCCTTGGTAAACTTATCTTCAATATAGCTTTTACCCTTTCAGGATCAATTCTTATGCCATCAGCAGACACCAAATGACCAAGCAGTTTACCCTCCTGTATAGCAAAGTGTGACTTCTTTGGATTCAATGACAGGCCAAATTTTCTGCATTTCAGGAAAGTCTGCTTCAAATGCTTCAAATGTTCGTCATCTGACTGTGAGAAAATGGTAATATCATCCAAATAAATTACCACAAACTTATCCTTTTCTCTGACAAAAGCAATATCCATGGCCCTCTGGAAGGTAGCTCCAGCATTCATTAAGCCAAAAGGCATCTTGTCTTACATAAAAGTCCCCCAGGGGGTTGTAAAGGTTGTCTTCTCCTTATCATCAGGATGCATAGAGATTTGATTGTACCCTGAGAAACCATCAACCATTGAGATCCTTTGTGCCCCAACAACTTTCTGCAATATTTGTTCAATCTTAGGCAGAGGATAGTTATCTTTTAATGAAGGTCTGTTCAAATTTCTGAAGTCAACACATAACCTGATTTCTCCATTCTTTCTTCTGATAGGAACTAGATTAGCCACCCATGAAGAATACCTGAGAGGCACTATGATCTTTTCATTCAACAGCTTCTTCACTTCTTTTTCAATAACAGGAAACAAAGCTGGATTAATCCTCCTTAGTTTCTGACGAAAAGGTTTGACATTTGGTTTTAAAGGGACCTTATGCTGTATGATTCCTATATCATAAGTTCTTAGTTCCTCATAAGACCATGCAAAAACATCTATATTCTCCTTTCACAGTTTGATATACCTGTTTCTTTGTTCAGTTGTAAGTGATTTAGAAATTTTGACCATTCTAGGATGTTCTGCAGAACCAATATTACACTCTACCACATTCTCTTCTGAATACTGAACAACAAGCTTTGAAGGTGTATCATCCTTTGTAAATATTCTTTCTAGAGGTACCAAACCTTTTGGGATAAAGTTGCTTTTAAGTTCAATAATTTTATGACCTGCTATCTCATCTTCAACAATCTCATCCAACTATTCATCCCCTTCATCTTCCTCTTGATCAATCAGGGAATTTGAAAACTCATGAGTAATCTCAAGAAATCTCTTAATTTCAATGTCATCTTCGAATACTTTCCATTGATTTACATTATCAGGTACACATGGTCTGTACCTCACCTCTATGGGATACCTTAACTGAGTGGTCTTGGGGATTCTCAAGTGTGTGGCAGCCAAGGCCAATGAATCTGCAGTCTGATTATGATCTCTTGGAATAAGAGTGATGTTAAATGCTACAAAATAATTTTCAAGCATATCCCATACCTCATTCCGATAGACTTTCATCAAACCCTGCTTCACTTGATAGTTGCTCTTCACCTACTGAACAACTAATTCGGAGTCGCCAAATGCAGCAATCTGCTGAATGCCCAAATCTTTAGCAGCTTTTAATCCCAGTAGCAAAGCTTCATACTCAGCAGTATTGTTTGTAGTAATAAACTCCAACTTATACATGAGCTTTACTGTTTCACCTCCAGGGGATATGAGAAGAACCCCTGCACCTGCACCTTCCTTACAAGAGGAACCATCAAAATATAATTTCCATAGTTCATCCTCTTCTTCTCTGCTGCACTTTACTGGCTGTTCTTTCTCAACTTGTAACAAACCAGCAGTATTGTCTTCCTCACTGAAATGTAACATGCAAGTACCAAGGTCTTTATCAACATCATACAGTGGATGATTGGTAGGGTTCTTGTCATCTGTCACAATGTAAGCAAACTGTAGCTCTCTGTACAGCCTTCTGTTTTCTCCACCGAACACAGGAATGGTTGCATATGATAGATCCATTTGTAAGGTCCCGCCAACCTTCTTTGCCCAGGACATAGAAAGAAGTAACCCAAACTTCGATGTAATATTAACTACCACAACATTCATGATCACACTTTTCATAGGTAACTCAGCCAGGCTGACAACCATGTCCTTTATTACTCCTAAACACTTCACTGCTCGGGAATCAAAGGCATACAAATCATGGTAAGGTTTGGTAATACTCAGCCCTAAAGCCTCCATAACAGCCTTTGGCATCAAATTGTGTGAAGCTCCCTAATCTAACAAACAATTGCGTATCATCTGTTCATGGACTGTCAAGGTTATGTAGAATGGAGGTGAAGCACCTGCTTCATTTTCAGTCTTTTCAGCCAAGGCTGATCCAATTAAAATCATGGGGTTTTCTTCTTGCAAATTTACTGTGTCTGAAACGGGCTGATTACTTACTGAATTCATCACTTTTAGGACTGTTTCTTTATATGAAGGATTTTTTATTAATTCAGTTAAAGGTACAGGAATCTTTAACTTTCCTAACTGATTCTCCAAACTGAAATTCTGGACAGTTTTATTTACCTCTTCAACCTCTGTAGTCTTCTTTGGTTTTTCTGGAACTTGCTTTTTCTCTGTCACAGGATCTAATGCTTGTTTAGCAGGGACAATTGCTTTCTTCTTTGGAGCTTGTACCACCTGTTTTGGACCTGATCTCAGATTTATAGTCTTCTTGAGTTCATTTTGATGGACAACAGCAGTTACAGTAGTCTTTTCCAAACTTAAATCATCCTCGGTTTCAAACATGTCAGCATCATAGTATTCTGCATTTAGAAATTCTTCCTCGGTGACAAAACCCCCAGACAATCCCTCTCCAAAATGATTCATATCTTGATCAGTCTCTTTAAAGATCAGCTCATCATCAACTTCTTCCTCATCAACCACATTGTTCTGAAGAGGTGGTGGCACTCTTTGATCCTCATTTTCTCTCCTTTCTCGCTGGATATCATTATTCCTTCGTTCTCTAGGCATGAAACGGGGAGCAAATTGCCTTCTGAACTGATTCTGATTATTTGGATTTCATTCACCTTCTGAGGCAGGCTTGCTGGAATTTTTCTCAAGCTCTAATTTGTTCAATTTTGCAGTCAGATTCTTCACCAACTTAGCCATTTCATCAATTTTCCCTTCTGCAGTAAGTGAAGATGAACCTCCTGGCGTTGCTTCCTTCTTTCCTTTTCTTTCATACAGCTGTTGAGCTGTTTCCTTCTTTAGTCTATTTGAAGCAAGTATGTTAGATTCTACCTCCAATGTTGCATCCTACATATTCAGCAAAGAGATAGGCCTCCTCTCTCTCAGTAACAAAGAGAATTCATGATCAAAAGCATTTGCATATGTCAGTTTAGCTGATCTTTCTGTAGGCTTTATCTCTGTGGGAATTCTACTATACATTTTGTTAAATCTCTTAGAAAAATCCGCAACAGTTTCTTCCTTTTCCCTCCTAAGGGCACCAAACTCAGTTATGTAGTATGTATGGTCTATGGTGTCAGCCCATTGTCTCATGAAGAGATCACGAATTTATTCAATGATAGTGATGGAGTTAGCAGGAAACTCCCTGAACCATTTCCTAACATCTCCATCGAGGCTCTAAACAAACATTCTCATCCAAACATCCTTAGCCTCAATTTTTTGATTGTCAGCATAACTAAGGAAATCTTCCCAATGTTCTTCAGCAGTGATTTCCCCATGTCCATTAAACTTAGGAAGATATTTCTAATAGTCACCCCCAGGCAGTGCATTTAAAGGCTGAGGCAAGACCAATGGTGCATATCTGGCTGCAACCATTCGGTCCATCATGTCTATGGGATAATTTTGGGCTGCCATTTTTGGACTGACTAACTTTGATGATGAAGAAGTTTGACTGGAACCTGGTTGAAAAGGGTTTTTACCGAGTTTCAGCTGAAAAAGAGGTATCTTACCAGGAGAAGCAGTTTTGGCTTTCTTGAAGGATTGAGGATTAGTAAAAACTTGGAAGCTACTATCAGGGATAATAAGCTTTATCCAAGGTGAGGTTTCTTCTTCTTTTCTGAGCAAAGCTGAATGTAATGAACTACCCAACTGGTCAGGGTCACACAGGGCTAGTAAGGATTGAGACCTTCTAATTTTCCTTGTTGTCTTTAATATATGTTCAAGCTCTGTCACACCCAACTGCAATGGTGAAGTAGGTATGTTCCTGGTTCCCACTCCTCTAGTAGCCACTGTGTCAAATTTGGTGAAAAATAGCCTTAAAGATGTGCTGGTTTAAGTTCACCTCTTAAAATCAGTGAAATAATAAGTTATCCTAGGGAAAAATCTATTTTCAACTTTGTTCCCTGGCAACGGCGGCAAAGATGTTTGTGCCAGAAATTGTTTCCAGGCTATGAAGAAACAAGCCAACACAATCTCAAAAAACTCAATAAAGTAAACTAGGTTGTAGGGTTTCTGAAATGTTTTCTTGATTATAAATTTGGTGACAAACAAGGAATACACTCATGAGCCAAATAAGAACTAAATCATAAGCAAGGAAAGACAAAGATGCATAATATAATTACCATAATCCAACAGAACATGATAATGAAGTTCATTCACAAAAGATAAGCACTACCAGCATATAAAACATAAACCAGGAATGAATTTATCAGTTATGCAACTAAACAAGTCAAAAATGAAGCCAAAACATATAGTGAAGGGTGAAAAGGATCATATATTTCATAATCTATCATCAAATACATATGAGAGTTATGATACTTAGCTCACAAACAAGTCCAAAAGACCTCCTGAAGTCCTCCCAAAAATCGAACACTTTGCTCTCCTTCTCATCTATCTAAATATTGTTTCTTACAAAATCAGTTAGGGTCTAAACCCTAATTTCCCTCAACCAACTCATCGATGGGATAAAGTGAAATTATATTTACGAAATAAAATATTTCTTCAAAAGCATAACTAATAACTCACTAACTAAAGTGTTTCTCAAAAGACATAACAAATAACTGACTAACTACCAAACTCAAAGGTCTTTGGAAGCTTCAGCTAGTAAGGCTATTCCATCCAAAGCTTGGGCTTTCTTCTTGGATCTCTTTTCCTCATCTTCCATATCAGCTACTCTTCTTGTGAGTTCTTGATTCTACTGCTACAAGTCTCTGACAGTCTGCTTCAGCTCTATACACTGCAAATATGTGCTTCTCTTCAGGGCCTCCTTAGAAACTGCTATTACCTCTTGATAATGTTCATTTACTTCTTGTAAATCCTCCCTGAGCCTTTTATTTGCTAGGATCAGGCCATCATTAGTCTCCTGCATATAATCCATTTGATGTTTGTATTGTTTAATAGTTCTTTGCAGGTTCTCCCTATCTGAATCAAAAGCCTTCCCTGTCGTGGCATTCTGTACATCACTGGGAAGCCATGGTATATCTAGCTTCCTGAAAATGTCCTCATCTTCTTGTAGCATATTTGTAGAAATATCAGGAATATTAGGGTTTTCTTGAGTGTCTGTGTCCTTAGGTATAGTTTCATCTATCAACTGCTGGTCTTCATTATTAGAAACTTCAGTCTCCTTTTCCTGTTGTTGTTTCAACAGTTCAGCTCTTAATTCAAAAAATACTGCAGATAGCTTAGTCTCTATTGAATTTTCTACGGACTGTAATGACGTTTTTCCTTTTCCTGGATGAAGAGATGACCTTTTTACAACTGCTTCTTTCTTCCTTTTACTGCTAGCCTTGTCAATATTTGGATTTTCATCTGAAGAATCATCATCAACAACAGTCACGTCTTTGGTTTTCAATCTAGGGTTAAGCAGTTTCTTCATATTCATCCTTAACTTATTTCTTAGCCTGGTTTTAGGTCTCCAAGTTGGGGCCAATTCTCCCATCATCTTCAAAATCTTCCTTAATGCTTGACAGTAGAAAACTCCATAACTTCAACCCTGTTCTTCTTTTTCCTAGGTCTGATTGTCTTGTTTTCCAAAGTGGAAAATTCCTTGCATGTATCAACCCTAGCTTCAGTTTTGACAATGGATTCATCTTCTTGTAACAAATAACCTTCATCCTCTGATAGAACAGTGATTGGGCTTATTTTCCTGACTTGGATGTTTTTATCTTTTACAACAATCTGCTCTGTGACAACAGTCTTCTCCTTCATAACAGCTTCTGCTGTTGTCCTATCCTACACAGGCTGATCCTCCTTTTGTGAAAACAGTGAATATTTACTTTTACTGTCAGCTACAAACTTTTGAGGTTCATTGTCATCCTTCAAGGGCTCTGGTGCTTCTTCAAGTTTAACCTATTTCTTGTCTTCAAACTTGATCTTCTGACCTAGTTTCCTAACTAGGGTTTTCCCTTTGTCTACACGTTTTTTGGTTTGCTGCTCTTCTTGCTTAATTTGAAAACCAGACCAAAACAAAAAATAATCCCATGTTTTCCCTTCTCTTTGTAGAGCAGTATTGATAATGAGCTTGATCAAACCATGATGGAAGATGGATTGTGTAGTATGATCATGATGTCCCTTAACTCTACTTGACATCTTCTGCAAACTTTTAAACAAAAAGAAAGGAAGACTCATTCTGGATTCACCGACCAGATGTTGTAAGAACCTAAAATGATATTTACAGACATAGGCATATCTCCCTTCACAGGTGATATAGCTTTGTAGGACTTTAATGGGATCCACCCACTCATCTCTGAAATTCTGGATTAATACTCCTTTGTGCCATTCTGGAGTAATACCAGGTAAAAGGTACCTTTGGGCATTAAAGGTGAAAGGAAACTTTTTGAACCACATTTCACCTTCATTTCTGACTCCTGTAGCTTCAGCAACTAGCTCCACAGTCGACTTAAACTTTAGAGTATCAAATACTATCATGTCCTGGTTATAGCTTTGGGAAAATTTATAAGAGACCTCAGTGTTATAGTCATCAATCTTCTTGAAGAAATCCAACCAACCAACATTCTGAAAAAGCTCTGGACAACCTGGAAATTGGTCAATCCATTTCAGCTCAGTGGGCTTAGCCCTATTGGTTTTGCCCCTTTTTCCCATCTATTTTCAATGGCTAAAACCTGTGTAATTTTAAAACCCTTTGGATAACCTAAAAGCTCCTTTTAATGCCACTTATGAGCTATCTATTTGCAAAATGGATTTTTCATTAGTGCTCTGAAATGCCTACTTCTTAGATCAACTGGTGATTGTTTAACTAGTGGATGGAAAGATATGAGAGCAATCTGATATCTGCTAGCTTTCTGTTACAACTTGTATTTAGCACCAAAACCAGTCAGCTTCTAGCATCTAATCAGATTAGGTCTTCATGCAATTCACCTGCTCAGCTCATTCATTGCATTGTTTACAGGTAACAAATAAATCTGTGAAACTTTGGTCACCACAAACTGCACAGATCTTCACCCTACCATATTTTCAGGTTTTGAAAGGGTAATGGTTCAATGCAACTGCTACCTTCAACTTTTCACTTGCCACAGCATCTAAAAACCTCTTAGATTGATATCTCTTCGACAGGAGTTTTGTTTAAAGCATACCTTTATGTTTTCCTTAATGAATTTTAACAAAACAAGCTTTACTGGGAAAACCCCAATTTAGTAGCCACTATCAGGTTAACGCGGAATACCTTATTCCTGTCTTGCTGTAGACGTTTAAAATCAATCCTTGAGCTATCTGATTGTCAAATTTAACTGTACAAGTGTCTTCGGGTCTCCAATTTGCTTCCAGCTAGCACGACGAGAAAGCCCTAATTTCTCTGTAACTGTGAAAACCCAAAAATTCCTCTGTAACTACAGCTTCCGGTTTTTAGGCAAATCTCCTCGCTCCACTTAGTCTCCAGTTTCACAATACATGTATGGAATAACTTCCTTCACATCAAACTCGGTCTATGCCTCTATCTGTCATGATACGCTGTGTTCTAGCTGATGATTACCACGATCTCTTCCACGACACGAATCACACCTGCTTTCATAATGATTACTGGAACAACACGTATCAACACCCTTTAAACATGCGATTAGTCATTAGAAATCGAACTCATGTGAAAATTCATCTTAAAAAACAATGATTTCAATGCACGCGATATTCTTGTAGCGCTACTGTGTTAATTTTTCATCGCTGCGCTACAAAAATAATTTGAATTCGATTTTGGCACTATTTTAACCATTTTTTCCATTTTGAGTGAGGTTTAAATGATAAATTATGCTCATGATGTGATTTTTGAATCCATTATTCAACATAATGACCTTTAGAACCCTTCAAAAACCTAAAGGAACAAAAATAAATAAAAAACCTGAAGGAAAAACTTGAAAATTTCACTAAAAATCTAAAATTTTCCACAGTAAGTAAAAGGACAAACTCAAGCAAATAAGCAAACTGGAATAAAAATGACGATCAAACATAAAATAGTAAGAAACAAGTTCCTGACTTAACAGGTTGTTTTATAAATGTATTTCTGTAGATGCTTTATGTAACATCCCCAACTTAAAATAATAAACACTTTGAGTTAGTAAAATAGTGAATTTTGAAAAATTAAAATGCAATAGCATTCGTTTGGGAAAATAAGGCAATTGCTCCTCTAGTCATCAATTGTTAGGAATAATAAAGATCTCAATGATTTAAAACGAAGGTCATTAGGGACCAAAAATACACCATCCTTGTATCCACAAAATGTCCATTAGTTATCCATTAAGAAATGAAATCATTTTATCTATATCACAACATCTAACAAATTGTCACAATGTTACTTTTAACAAAGCTATACTAACTCACACTTGAATCCGCTTGCAATTACTCAACATTAGAGATCAGTAGTGTTACGGAAAAACACACACATAGGATACAAAAGATACACATTACACAGAGACAAATATACACGTGGTTCACCCATCTCTATGGGCTACGTCCACCAGAACAGTCACCTTATATATTATTTATCCAAGAGAAGGATTACATCTTGCAAAACAATTCTTTGCTATCTTTGCTTTCCCCTTCCGCAAGCCTTTCTCAAAAGAGAGCATTCTCAAAACGCCGAAAGCTAACATTGAACGATGACAAAGATCTGAATTAAACTAGCTTTAAACTATGCCAAAGATCTGGAATAAATCAGCAGAGCTCTTTCCAATACTCATCCAAATGTGAAGTACATAAAATCCTTTCAACATTATTTGGGTTCTTTAACTAACCTTTCCTAGGATCTATTTACAGTGCAGATAACCTAAATATAACATATATTTAAACATAATTACAGAGTGGCTAGCATTCAAATTCGGCAGGGTTCGGGCCGATTCAAAATCATAATTTTGATCTATTATTTCAACCCTAAATAGTTGAGTTTCTTCAAAAATTTATCTACTCTATAGAACGTATATATTCAGTAAGTTTTGTCAGGCATCAACACTTTCACAATAGACCAAAGAATATTGAAACCCCATACAGAGTTATCTGGTGCTAATTGTTTTTCTGATGGGTATTGATATATATCAAGCTAATAGATATATAAGGAAGGAAGAACTACTCGATCGATGACCCTACCAGGATCTCACTAAAAAGGAGTGGTCAACCACTATTTAAATATGTAAATAAAATAAAAAATGAACGGGGATCCATCCCAACCCTGCGCAATATCAAAGTATAGCATACGTTTTTGGCTATCCGTTTGCAGACCCCACGACGACCGAGGTTAGCCCATATAAACAAAATATATGAATTGGAACCTTAATCCCGCGATTACTGGAGTAATGTCTACCAATTCAAATGCTAATGAAATATACAACAGAAAATTAAGCTACGGTAATGATCTAGTCATTTCTACAGTATGGATCCACTATTTCAGATGCTAAGCACATTACAGAGTAGAGAAAAATAGCTACGGTAAATGGATCCACTATTTTAAATGCTAATCGCATTACTCAGCAGATAAATTAGCTACGGTAGGGGGATTAAGCAAACAATGATCAAAATCATGGGGCTGAGTTCCTCCAATCGTAGGCGGCCAAATCAATTATACTCTCTGCTAATGAAAAATGTGGCTCCTCCCAAATTTCCAGCCATAAGAATAAATTACAGTCAACAGACAGAGATAAGAAAGGTACATAATCAAAACAATTATCTAAGGATCCAGGATGGTTAGGTACTCTTTCTAAGCTTAACACACAATACATGCTGTAACCAAGCCAAGGATGGGGATCAAGCTCTTCGATCCGTCCTTTCCCAATGACATTTCATAAGCAATGATAATATAAATTCCATCAGAGATCCGATATTTAGAGGGGGCTCTATCCATCTCATGCGGTAGCATAGCAAAGCTTCAAACAGAAAACAAATTGGGATCAGGCTTCATGGGAGTTGTCCCTTCCCTATCTCTCCACAGGAAAGGGATCATAAGGGCCATGCCCTTCTCTAAATTCCCCAGACAGAAGAGCCACGATTTACCCTGCCCTCCGGAAATAAGAAGCTCCCACTGGCAAAGTGCCGATCGCATCACATAGACAGAAGAAAATCTTAGGGATATCGATCCCACTGGAAAAGTGTCGATCGCATCACATAGACAAAAGAAAAATCTCAGGGATATCGATCCAACTGGCAAAGTGCCGATCACATCACATAGACAGAATAAACATCTCAGGGATAACAAGAAATCATTAAATACAACACATACATTGAGGAGGGAATCCTTCCGGTGATTAACGCAGAGAGAGAAAAATATCAAGCGATTTCGGTCATCTATTAAGGAAAAGTATTCGAGGTAATGAATATTGCATCTATCCACACCTTTGTTTCTAACCAGTGATTAACATTTTGTTTAAAGAATTGCAGTAGTAAAAACTGGTGCATTCTACCACAGTATACACGGGTTAAATCCATTAGTAAAAATGCTGTCAAAAAACACCAAAATAACAAACTAAATCATAAAATGAAGTAAATCTAACACTTATCTTTCCATTTGACTACGGATCCAGGATGGCCGAGCAACATTCCGCCTGTAACATTCCCAGCCTTTCCATTGGACTACGGATCCAGGATGGCCGAGCAACATTCCGCCATCACCACATTCTCCTATGCTTCGGAAGTAACGATCCCCCCTTCCCCCTAGCTATTACTAATATAAATATATATATTCGTCTTAGCTCGTCTTCTCTCGCCGAAGATACAACTGGCAGTTCTTAAAACAAGAAGTGGTTCACTAAACTCCAAGTGGCGCTAAGCTAAGCTAAGTTTGAGTTAACTGTTTGTCTTAACTTCATGAGACATACTTCCTATTCTCTCGCTAAGTGCTTCTCCACTACAACCACCCAACATCTTCTCAAAATATTCTTCCTTAAAACTAGGGAGTGCGCCATCTTAGAATGGGGTAGGTTTATCGATTAATGTGTCAAGAATATATATATAAACAAAATAAATCAAATGTTATGTACAAGGCTTCCGTTTAATATATTAATATTTGCCTAGGTTTATCCTTAGTTTTTTTTTTTAGGATGTCACCTAATATCTTCGAGTCGTTATATCATACATGCATATAATATATATATATATATAACATCCTTCGGTGATGCTAAGTACTATATTCAAATGTATGATGAAGGTAATACTTTAGAGCTTCACCATATAACCTCTCAGTATCAATTATCGAGGTCGGAGTACTATATATATATATATATATATATATATATGATCTTTTTTAGAGTTATTTAGGTTTATATTGTCATAACCATCTTTATACCAAAGGATGAACCCTATAGCTACTGAGAAAGTCTAGACGAGTAATCGCTTCCTCCATCTAGGACGACGATAGTTATAACCTTTTAAGGTCAACTTGTAGACTACTTACCCTTATTCAATGCTTGAGGCATTACGATGATTCCCACCATCTATTATTACATTCCGATGACTATATTTATTATCACTTCTCCCTCCTAGTGAAATCAACCACCTGTCGTTCAGTTATGTCACCGCCTTTACAATCTACGACATAGGAATTAATCACATAGTTTTTCAAGGTTTACTGGTGGGGCCTTGGCCTTGAGCTCCTCACCAGTAACTGGTACAATAATCCTTTACACTTACACAATAATAGGATAAAAATTAGGGATATTACACTTTAATGCGAAGAATAAAAATACTAGATGGGAGGCTTTTGTGAAAATTGGGTCATGGTGCTCCAATGTGAATACACTTGTTCACGTAATTGAATTGTAATGTTAGACAATATAATGTAATTGTAATGTACATTCTAAGTTTAAATTTTGATTTCAAATAAAATTGTAATGTAATTGAGAATTTAAAATACATCTATACAATGTAAAATTTTAAATTTTAAATTTTAAATTGTACAATGTATTCTAATTTTAAATTTTGATTTCAAATGCAAAATTATATACATTACAATCCATTCATTGTATTTCATCATCAATTACATTGTATTCCATTTTCAATTATATAAAAATATTAACAAATACCAATGTATTGAAAAAATGTTTCATTCAACAATAATCAATTAGTTTTGTTATTGAACATATCAAAATTAAGACCAATTTTGTTTGCATCTCCTCATTCCATTTAATAAAAATAATGGCACTTGGTGCTACATGGAATATAACATAGGAGATAGAGGGTATAATTCAACTAAAGGGCACTTACACATAATCCTTGAATATATTTTCATGCAAACAATACCCATTGTTGGCACAACTCACAAACATTCACTATAATTTCTAACCATCAAACCTTCTCAATTTTTGGATTGCATGCATCAAAAACCATCAAACCTTCTCAATTTTTGGATTGCATGCATCAAAAACCATCTTTATCATGCAGTTTTCCATGCATAGGAATGGAATCTCTTTGAGGGAAATTAGTTAGTATTATATGGCCTTGCTTGCGTTAAAAAACCTCAATTATGAAACCAAAACATAACTTGTACATGCATTTGTTTTTGATAGACATGGAAAAGTAATAATGAAAGTTGGCAAGACTTTGACATAATAATTTGTTCCTTTCTTAAAACCTTAAATGACTGTGGGGATTAAAAAATGAGGTGATGCATAATACTCCATTGTTATTAGCACAAACACCACCCTTCAAATGATTGCTAAATAAAAGGAAGAAACATAATAGTAAGTATCATATGTTTTAAATAAGATTTGGTGTTTTTTTTTTTCTTTTCATCTAGATTAGAGCACACACATAAAAGAAAAGAACATAAAGATCACCTACATACAATAGAACTTGTTATTACACCAAATATTTTTGAATTTGATAGAAATCTATCACAAACAATACCAAAATGGCATCAATCAATCATTGGTTGGTTGTAATTAGATAATTTTGTCTCAAGAGATATTTCACACTCTCAATGGACAAAAACATTCTTGTGTACAACAACACATTGAATTTTCAATTGAAATTACACATTAAATTTGGCATGTAATTGAATTGGAATGTGGAAATTGTAATTGAATTCTAATGTGTAGACAACATAATGCAATTATAATTTCAAATGTATTCTAATTTTAAATTTTGATTTCAAAAACAATTGTAATGTAATTGAGAATTTAAAATATATCTATACAATGTAAAATTGTAAAATTTAAATTTTAGATTGTACAAAGTATTCTAATTTAAAAAATTATTTCAAATGCAATTATAATGTTATTTAAATTGAACTTTTAAATTGGAACAACACATTGAATTTTCAATTGAAATTACACATTAAATTTTAAATTTTAATTTTCAATTGTAATTGAATTGGAATGTGTAAATTGTAATTGAATTGTAATGTGTATACAACACAATGTAATTGTAGTTTCATTTTTTAATTTCAAATGTATTCTAATTTTAAATTTTGATTTTATTTATGCAATTGTAATGTAGTTGAAAATGAGCTTTTAAATTGTAATTGAATTGGAATTGAAATTACACATTAAATTTCAAATTTTATATTGTAATTGAATTGGAATTGTAATTTCAATTTTAAATTGTAATGTATGTATTCAATTCTAAATTTCGGAAGATGTTCTGTAATGTAGTTGAAATTTGCATTTTAAATTGAACTAAATTGTAACTACACATCGAGATTGAACTTTTATATTGCAATCACTACACATTAAAATTTCATTTGAAACGACAAAATATAAATGTGTAACTGTAATAACTATATCCATATGTAATATAAAAAACTTGATTAATTTCAAATCAGATACAAAATACACATGAAGACATCAATATGATAAAATATACAAAATATGTAACAAAATATCCAAAAGTCCATATCCAAAGTACATATATGATAAAATTCCATGTATAAATGATAGAAACCCATATCCAAAACATGAAAACGTATACATAGATCATCCAAAACATGACAATATATAAAATATGAAAATATCCAAAACATGGAAATGTATAGATCATCAACTCATTGGCCACTACCCCCACGAGTCCCTTGATCGACCTTGTGGCTGCCTTCGTGTGTAGTAGGCCGATGCTAGCTCTGAGGCGGTAAACTATGAATGAATGCCTCAATATCTGTTGAGTCAATGGTGATATCCGGCATCTGGGTAGGAATTTGGGTAGATGGCCCTTCATCAGGACCACATGCTCGAGCTGCATCCCAATCATATGTGAAAGCCATTGCAGCATCGACACCCGCCCGTAGCGATGCCTGTGTAATATGCCATTAGATGTAATAAGTTAGATTTATTAAAAATTAAAACTAAAACATAATTTAAGTTATAATTCAAAAATTGAAACATAAAGTACACAAATAAATTACTAAATGTGATTAAATAACATGATTTGGAACATAAATTAAAACTCGCCGTTGTGTCTAAACCCGACTGGTCAGGACCTTTGCGGTTCTCATGTCTATCATCAGGAGCAATGCCCTTTCCTTTGCCCTGTACAATTTGGAATTCATTTTAAGTTAAGATCTAAAACATAAAATCTTGCAAATTAAGAAATAAAACATAAATTATGTAAATTGGGAAATAATAAACTCAAATTAAATTAGAACATAAATTATAACTTACCTCGACTACTGCTGCCCACGGGTTGGGACGAGCGGATGGACCAACCGATGGATCACTAGCAAAGAGCTGATCCATGAATGTGCTTCCCTACATGGAGCAATAGAATACAACTCCCTTAAATATTATTAACCTTTCAATTTACGACATATAATATGATGTAACATGAAGAACATATATACATAATTGTACAAAATTATACATGTCCTGTAGTGATGCATCTATGATACAACTCAAAGTATGCATCTCGGGATGACTCAGTATACCCCAGTAGGGCCTCGCCATCCAAACTCCTGAGCATGTCACTAGAGACATACTCTATCTCTGGCTCTACAGGTGCAGGGGGTGGTCTAGATGCCTCTCCATGCCCAACAACAATAGCACTACCCATGGCAGTGAACAACGACTCTGCAAGGTCTTGTCTAGCCTCTGCAGGAAGTTGGGATGATTATGCCACATCCCCCGACTTGATAACCCTCCTGTCTGGAAACAGTACCAACCTCGGAGGGGGTGGAATGAAGGCAGGGTCTCTCCGAGCTCCAAGACGTTGGTAGGCATCCCTTACCAGCCCCATAGAACTCGGACCCTGTGCTGGTGTAACCTGGGTGCATATCCAAAACAAACTCTACATAAATATGTTTTGCAAAGTACAATGGGACCTGGTCATGGCGGGGGAACATGCACTGGGGACTTCACTAGAAGGAAATATAATATCATGCTCATTCATATTGCGGCATTAAATATTCATGAAAACCTAAAAATTATATTGCTTATATATTAAGGGGCAAAGGGTTTTTTTATTTAATGTAACAATACAAAAATACTTTGGGGTCTTTTTTATATCAGCGGGCTAACAAATATCCACCAAATGGAGATGGCGGGATCACGGCCGGATGAGAAATTGGGTTGAGGCAAGGCTCGGACTTACCAGTACGTAGGGAAATCGCGTCTTGAGGCATGCTTGAGGACAGGGGTTTCATGGTGAAGTGGGTTTCCAGTTGATCATAGCCGAGAGACAATGGTCATTGACAGCCAATTGTTACCAATAGCACTTAGATAGTTGTTACCAATATCCTTGGGAGGCTCTAAGCCTCCAGGGCCTGTTATAGGCCTCGATAGGCCTTGGGGGCTTGAATACCCAACCACTCATGCCTATTATAGGCCTTGGGAGGTTTAGTCATCCCCCTAGAGATTTTTACAGGCCCTGGGCGCTTGGATACCTAGCCCACAATAGGCTTAGTCAACGATTGGGGAACTGCAACATGCAATCTAAATGTTGTACTATGTGCATTGGCTCTAGTGACATACAAGAAGTGATCTCCTCTCTCTTCATTAGACCATTAGATATTGCAAATCATAATTATATGTGGTTGAGTAATTGCATTGTGGGTGAAGTAATGTGAATCCACAATATACATCGAAAGAAGCAAGGTGCATTGTAGAATGCATGTGGGGTCATAAGAGGAGTATCATATCAATATACTAGGTAGAAATATAAAGGGGTATAAAAAATGTTAATGAAAAAATTGATACATACAATATCTAGTGAAAATAGGGGGTTTTTTAAATTGGGAAGGCATATTGGGAGGGGTTTAAAAAACGATTTTGGAAGGTATTTTCCAATATTTAGTGAAATTAAGGGTATTGCTTCATATGCCACGAACGAACGTGCTATGATAACGGTTTATTGAGTGAAGCCCCCATGGGAACATGCCCCATGCTCTGACGAATCTATCATATAGATATGGTGCAGCGGCCTCCAACTTAAACTCCTTGAGTCTAAGCAGTTGACCAGAAGGGCGGTCAGGAGGGATGTCAAACAAAGTACCCTTGATGTCATGCCCTCTCATGGAAACTTTGACATCCTCCCATTTGTGGATATCAATGACATCCTATCTCCTGCTCTGGCATGAATGACGCCAAATGTCACTAAGAGGTACCACCCTCTTGTAGAGGGCCAACATCTCATCCACTGCTGATAACATCATGGATAAAGATCGTCGTGTGGGAGAATCCTCCCTCAATGTGCACACACATGAGTTCACCCACTCTTGTTGGTAAGTGATATTAGCGAGAGTGATCCGTGCGACCTTATTATCATACGATCCCCCTGATGGGGCACCTGCGATCCAAACCAAAACACAAATGTTACTAAAAATATATATTATAACTTGCAACTGAAATTCAAAGCATTATATACTAAAACTTTACTGAAAATGTATCTAACAAAAAATATGCACCTGATGCACTCGATTCTTGCCTCCCATCCCCCACCTGGGAATCAACATGTATGTCGTTGAGATGAACTGACACGCTAGCTCTCCTGTTGCTGCCACCAATGGCAACCGACCCCAACATGGCCGCACTCCTCAGCGAACGGGAGTGCTGCCGATGGCCACCCTCTTGGGCGACGTCAGATCCTCTCGTGCGTCACGGAGCACGAAGTAATGAAATTCTCTCTTCAGAACTCTCTGCATCACATTTCAATTTCTAATTCTAATTCTCTTTCAAATTTCACATTTAAAATTCAAATTCAAATTTCAAATTCTATTTCAAATTTCGCATTTCAAATCCAAATTAAAATTTCAAATTCAATTCAAATTTCAAAATCTATTTCAAATTTCACAATTCAAATTCAAATTTCAATTTCAATTTCCAAGTTTCAATTTTGATTTGAATTCTAATTACATTTCCAATTCTCAATTTTCATTTCTCATTTCAATTTTGATTTTTGATTTTCAATTCGAATTTTATTTCAAAATTCAAATTCAATTTCAATATCAATTTCCAATATCAATATCATTTTCAATTTCAATTTCAAATTTACATTTCAATTCCAGTTTCAATTTCCAATTTCAATTTCGATATCATTTTTATTAGCAACGTTAGAATCATAGGGGCCTAGGCATCAAATTTAGTTGTTCAATACTTGTTGCAACAACATACAGGTATGGGATGGAGGGGAAATGAATCAAGCCTAAGTCAACTAGGGCTCGCTACATGTTTGAGTCTCGATAATCTACCTTTTAAATTGAACCAGAACAACAAAAGAAGTTTTTTAATGGCTAATTAAAGCTAAGCAGTGAGTGCATGACATGTGTGAGTGAATGATTATAATTTATTATATTTCCAATATTTTGAATGATGAGTCAAATTTGATAGGATAGGAATTTTATAGCATAGGAATGATTATAGAGAGCCACGATGCTCTAGATCTATTGACATACATGAGAATGAATCAACAAATGGAAGGGTTGTTTGTGTGTTGGCTTGAGACACATACCACATGAGAATCCAAACCAAACCAAGAGATAGTGTGGGTTCTTTGATGTATCTACACCTAGGGATACAAGTTGTCTCTACCTACCACATCCTAAAGTAACCGCATATTTGAAGAGGCTGTGTAAATCTAATAAGAATGTTCAAATGGAGCATGGGATATGTGTGGCTCGTTAAAGAAGAGTGTGATTAGTCCTTTCACATGGAATTGACAAGCATGTAGATCTGTTTAGCAAATGTATAGACATGTATTGTTTCATTTGCATGCAAGTTACCAACGTTAAAGGTCTGTTGAGGCAATTGTTGGGAAATACATAGTATTGTTTATGCCCCAATTTTGTGGGCTTTAGTGGCTTGTGGCTAAAATGATAGTAATGGCAGCAAGAAAACCCACATCAAAGCTCCCACAAGGTGCCAAGAGGTCATCTCTCTTGAGGAGGAAGCAATAAGCAAACCATCCGCTAATTAAAATATGGTTTGTCTTGTGTGGCTAATCTACATGGTAGAGAATTACTTTGTGTCTAGGCTTTGAGGAGTTGTGTGAATCGAAGTAAAGTACAATGTTTTTAAGGAAACATAGAAAATTTGTTATTTAGGAGTGATAGATTCTTCCTGTTTAGATAAGGGTCACATGATTAATTGTGTCCTTGAAACAAATCTGTGACAACACACACCCTTGAGAATTCGGATGGTGTTTGGTTTCAAGCGGCAGTTGGTGCAACATCTTTAGGGATAAAATGTGGCAGACACATTCAAATCATGTAAGCATGTTGGATACATATATTCATTGAGAATATTTGGATTTCTTAGATAAAGTCCTCAATGTCACACCAGGACTAGGACTAGAGGTTGGGATGTGGGGGGGGAACTAAACTATTTTTAGAATGATATATTCTCAATATCTTGTAGGGACAAATCTACTAGTTGAGGGTCAAGAGGTGGTGTGGGTATTTTCAATGTTTATTTACCACTAGTATACAAAGTAGATTTTTTCTTTTAATGTTTATTTACCACTAGTAAACAAAGTAGATTTTTCTTTTGAACAATGTTTATTTACTACCCTCGATGGGAAAACCACTAATCACAAACAATTTCATTTAGCTAAGAGGCCATGACATGGGGTTACTCTTCCATCAAAATCACTCAGGATTTGAATTTGGTCCCCTCAAAGACCATAAAAATAGATGATCAACATTGTCGACTAATATTAAGTTTTTATGTAATGTACTAGGTATTGAGAATAATCCCCATGCATCTTTTCTCCCTATGGTATTTTGGTTACCCTCTCATGTCCATTTTCTTTCCTCTCCACTATATTTTCATCATCATCTCTTGGTTTGTGTATATGGAGTTTATTACAGTAGTTAGTGTGTCCATCATGAAGTGGGAAGTGGAATTCTAGAAGGTTCAAACTGACAGTATGATTTCACTCCCATTGGTGGATAAATTGGTGAATTTGCATGGTGGTCGACTTTACCCAACCTTAAAAATTCTCTGGTTTCCCTAGTCGGAGTTGTTCTATGCATTTCGCTCTAATTCTCATTAGTAATTATCATTATAGGAGGTGCAGGGATGTAACAAAATCAATTTAGCCTATCCTCTCCTTCACCAACTAGGTTACATATTATATTATGACATTTAGACCATGGCAAAGGGAGTATGTCCAAATCTTAATAATATAAGATGTTGTTGCGCTTGCTTTTGTCATCTTGATATGGACATGTTGTATGCACCTAAATGTGTTTGGATAGCTTTTAATGTGATGATTATTGAGGTATTAGACCTAAGCTTTGATTTTAAGAAAATGATTTTTTTTTAACTTCAATATATTTATAATTTATATTAACATAAAATTATTAGTTTATATTAACATATAATTATATTAATAAATATTGAATTTAATAAACATATTTAAATTTAATTGTAATATTTAAATATTTATTTTTAAAGTGTTATAGAATATATATTATTAATAAAATTAATAAAATTAAGGGACATAGTAAATCCGTAGAACATATGTAAGGAGCTCCATAAACTTTGTGACTTAGTGTTTTATTTTCCAACAACGAATAGTTGGGTTGACTTTAAAAGTAAAACCAGTTAAAAAAATATAAAATTATTAGATTATATTAACATATAATTATATTAATAAATATTGAATTTCATAAACATATTTAAATTTAATTGTAATATTTAAATATTTATTTTTAAAATGTTATATAATATATATTATTAAAAATTTTAAAAATAATATATATGTGTTTATTATATATAAACATTTATATGATATTATGTATAACTATAAAAATATACATGATAATTATGTGATAAAAAATAAAAATGACACCTCATCTCATTAAATAAATTAATAACAATGATGATACTTACTTAATTATGGATTTTCCATTAGAGAAATTGTAGGTCGTTTTCCAAAGTAACATTGAATCTAAGGTTATAGGTGGAGACCAAATGAGTTTTCTACATGTCACTATGGCGTTGTTGAGTTTTTTTTAATGTTAATGGTTTTTGTTAAACCGGCAACCTAATACGATTATTTTTTTTTTCAATCCTCTTCGCGTTCTCAGAGGATTGAAAAAAAAGGGGCAGCATTTCTGCTTGTCAAAACACATTTTAAAATAAAACCGGTAGCATTTATGCGGTGAAATGCTACAGGTTGACATAAACAAAAATATTAATAATTTAAAACAAAAAAAATGTTTTGGAATTGTTTTTGTTTTGGTTTTTTTTTCAAATAGTATTTGGTTTCAATGATTTTTGGTTTCAATGGTGGTTTTTAGTTTCAATGGTTTTTTGTTTCGATGGTGGTTTTATTTTCAATGGTTTTTGGTTTCGATGTTGGTTTTTCGTTTTCAATGGTTACATTCACAAATTGATAAAAACTAAATAAAATTTACGTTTTAAGCACACAATTTTATATACAAAACAAATAAAATTTAGGGCCTTTTTTAAAAACAAATAACAAATAAAATTTAATTTTTTTTTAAAAACAAATTACAGGGTTGAATTCTACATACCTTGTGATTTGACGCCATGGCAAGGTTAGGTTGGGCGTGGGGCGTGGGGCATGTCATGTCATGCTGTGCTGGCTGCGGATGCTCGGTCGAGGGCTTTCGTCCCATCGTTATCGCTCATTGTTCACTATCATTTTCAAACAAGGCCGGCCGACAGGTCGGGCCTTGTTTTTGTTTTTTTTTTCTGTCTCAAACCCTCAATCGAGCTATTGCTCGATCAAGGGTTTAACCAAGCCCTTGATTGAGAAAATGCTCGATTGAGGGTCTAACCTAGCCCTCGACCGAGATATTTGAAAACCATCGATTGAGGTATGTTCAAGCCCTCGATCGAGGCATTTTCAAACCCTCGATCGAGCGTTTAAAACCTCGAATGAGGACTTTAAAATACCTCGATCGATGGTGCGGAAAACAATTTTTTTGGCTCCCTCGCGCCAAAAATGGTGGACCACCTTCGTGGAATCACCCATAACAAAGAGAGTGGCCATGGATGTGACTAATTGGAGATCTAGATAGATCAAGAATCATTGCTAACGATCCTTTGCACTCCCTTCTATATCATCCTCTATCTTGAATGTTTCCAAATGAGTACAAGTAGTTTTCTTCTTGTGGCTATCATGTTGCATTAAAATACAAAATAAGATAACAAAGTATAATTAAACATTACAAGTTCAATAAAATCAAACCATTTCCCATAAAAAAATAAATTATATAGAAAATTAGCATGCTTTATGATCCCATCTTTCTTATTTTTATGGTGTTGAAAAACACTTGATACCCCTTTATTGATATCACAAGCACATGTTAGTAAATTTGTGTGATTGGAACACGGGGGTTCACTAGTGAGGCAATATCATATCACGCCCATTCATATTGGGGGTTTGAATACTCCTAAAAATCTCGAAAATATATTTCCTCGTATTAAGGGGTCAATGGGGGGGTTTTAATTTGACATAGTAATATAAATATTAGGGGTTATGTTATTTGGGTGGGCTAAGGAATAACTTCCAAATCGTGGGATGTATTCATACCTTCAAATCATGGGTTGGATTCATACCGGTCCTATTTTTTGCTAAGGAATAACCTCCAAATCATGGGATGGATTCTTATCAATCCTAACTACTGCTAAGGATTAACCTCCAAATCATGGGCTAGATTTATACCTCCCAATCATTGAACTTATAATTCTTCTTTTTTTTAGAATAATTTTCTTCATGAATGGGATTTATCTGAGTTTTCATTGTCCCACGTCCATGAAAATGGGTAATAAAAAAAGAACATAATAAAATTCATAAATGTGATATTCCCCTTAATGAGATGTTCTCTTAAATTCCATGAAAATGGGTAATAAAAATAGAAAATAATAAAATTCATAAATGTGGTCTTTCCCTTGATGAGATGTGCTCTTAAATTCCTAGTCCACTGTGCCTCCATCCATAAATGTGATATGTCCTTTTAAATTCTAGTGTTGTTTGAATAATTTAATGTCATCTATGCCTCCATTTAGTTGTTGAGGTTCACATTTTTATGATGCAAGCAATTTTCCCATCCATATTTTGTCACTCATTGAATTCCTTGTGGGGAATTCATAGTTTTCACGAATTGGCAGGGAATTAGCTGTGTTGCAGATTTTCCTCTCATGGGAGCAATCTGATCAGTCTTTTGTGATGTAATTTCCCTTTTTTATATATAATCAAAGCTATTAGTCATTTATGTTAAAAAAAAATAAAGTGTTATTTTCGCAATGCATTAAATGGAAAAGGTGTCGAGTGTAATGTTCAAGGTGGAGAAATTCAGTGGGAAGAATAGATTTTTGGTATGGAAGCTCAAGATGCATGAATGATGATGCAAGAAGGATTTCACAAGGTATTGGTGGGAAATTCAAAATGATCCGTAGGTATGACAGATGAGTACTGGGAAGACCTAGATTCGAGAGCTCTCAATATCATATGTTTATGTCTAGCAGATGAATTTTTATTTGATACCATTGGAGAGAAGACATCAACAATATTATGGAGCAGAATGGAAAGCCTTTACATGATGAAATAATTCACAAATAGAATCTACTTGAAGAGGCAGTGTATAGCTTACGAATGCAAGAATGTATGAAAATTGCATATCATTTAAATGTTTCAATACTCTGATTTGTCAATTAACTTGTATGGATGTAAAGTATGGTGACAAAGATAAGGAAATCATACTATTGTGTTCATTACTTGAATCTTGGGATCACTTAGTCACATCTATGTGGTTTAGCTCAACGGACTCCTTTAATTATGACTCTAATGTGGGAGCTTTGTTGTTTGAGGAAATGCAAAGAAAATCTAGTTTAGAAACCTCCCCATCATAAACAATGGTGGCTAGATGTCAATCCATAGAAAGAGGGGAATATTTGAAAGATACATCCAAATCTAAGTCAAAAGGCAGAAAGGGGCAAGGGAAAATGTTGGTACTATAACAAATCAGACTATCTTAAGAAGTTTGCTAGAAAATGAAAGAATCTGAGGATGATGGCAGAAAGGAAGCAAATATAATTGAGACATGTTCAGGTATGGTTGATGAAGTTTTATGTGTTTGTAGTATCTCACAATATCAAGAAGAATGGTTGTTAGATTCTAGTTTTTCCCATCACATGTGCTCACATAGGAGTTGTTTTTTATCTTACCATTCTATTGATAGCAGTGTTGTTTTTATGAGAAATGATATATCTTGTAAAACTATTGGGAATGGGAGCATTAAGATTAGGATGTTCGATGGTATTGTAATAACACTGAAAGATGTTAGACATGTACCATAAATTAAAAATAATTTGATTTCCTTGGGAGTTTTGGATTTTCTTGGGTATAAATAAACAAGTAAAGATGGAGCACTGAAAGTGTTAAAGGGCAGTTTGATGGTAATGAAAGTAGCAAATTTTGGGAATCTTTATAAGTTGGAAGGGAGTGATGAAATAAGCGAAGCATCGGTGGTATCTGAGGAAGCAAGTGCATCTACTTGTTTATGGCATCAACGTCTGGTCGATATGAACAAGAAAGAGATTCATGTACTAGTAAACCATAAGTTACTTCTAGACTTACAAGCCCACAAAATCATCATTAGCAGAGACATGTACATAGAAAAATTAGAAGTTGTTCAGGATTGCAAAGGAATATTTGTTTGCAAACTCAAGGAATCATTGTATGCCCTAAATGTACCTAGGAAACTGTACGGGATGTTTGATTCCTTCATGGTGAGCCAAAATTTCTTAGGTGAGTATAACCATGTGTTTACTTTGAAAGTTTGGAAAATGGTATATGCATAATGTATGTTGATGATATGCTTATTGGAAACAAAAACATGGTTGAGATTAACAGGTTAAAGGCTCAATTGGTCAAGATGTTTCAGATGAAGGATCTAGGAGCAACAAAACAAATATTGGGCATAGAAATACAAAGAGATAGAAAAAAGGGTAAGTTGTAGTTATCACAATAAAAGTCTATGGAGAAGATAATGATGAGGTTCAGTATGAACATTGTGAAACCATTAAATATCCTTTGAGCTTTTCATTGTAATATTTATTTCCATAATTTAGTTGTTAAAAATGAATTAACAACTAAAGTATAATAAATTGTCATCCTTAAAAAACTTAAAATTTGTTAAAAAATATTTAAATAACTTAAAAAAAATTGTTTTATGATTTAAATAATCTATAAAAAAATAAAATTATGATTTAAATAATCTATAAAAAAATAAAATTATGATTTAAATAATCTATAAAAAAAAATGTTTTATGATTTAAATAATCTATAAAAAAAAAGTTTTATGATTTAAATAACATAAAATGTTTTGTGATTTTCTTGAAATAAAGATTAAGAATTAATTTAATTAATCTCTATTCACACACTAATAATAACCATTTTCCCTATATTAACAACTAAATTATAATAAATTGTATCATCTTACACTTTTCATATAACTTAAAAAAAATTATCATCATTAACACAAAAAAAAATTTAAAAATATAATTCAATACTTATTAATTAACACAACAACAAAAAAATCTGCGAAAAAAAGAATACTATTGTTATTCATCAAGTGAATCAAATAGTACATGATATGCAGTCAAAATTGACCTTTCTAGGATATACCAGATTGTCCAAATATACAAAATATCTCAAAACTATACAGTGCTATGCATCAAAGATATCAAAAATTCACACTGAGATCCTAAGAGAGAAAAAACAATGAACCAGAATCTATGAGTGTGCCTTCATAGAATTCATGCCAAAAAAGGAGACCTTCTTCTCCATCTAATGCCTATTTAGAGAGCTGATCTACCTGAGAATTGTATTCCCGATATATATGCTGTAGAGAGTATTTGTGGAATGACTGCAATTCCGATTGTATCCTATTGCACCAATAAGTAAGATTTAATAACTTAACCCATATTCACCTCTGGCCCACTTAATGGTAATGCGGGAATCACCATATATGTCAACATGTGGCAAGCCAAATATAAATGCCACTCGGATAACACACCACAGAGCTAGAAGTTCTGCTCTCATATTGGTATCGGGGCCACACTTAAGACGTAGATTGTAATAATGCTCAGCATTGAGAAAAATAACTCCTCCAGCCCCACAATTTCCAGAATTAGCCACTCCATCAAACATGAGAATAGGATCATTAAAAGACAAAGTAAAATGTCCAATAGTGCACTTCACCGGGATAATAGTAGTAGTCTCATACATCATAAAAAGCCTCAGACCAACTTTGAATGTACTGTCCACATTGGGTACCTGATTGTCGAAAAGACATTTGTTTCTAACCCACCAAATAGACCAACAAATAAAAACTGGCAAAGTATAATAGGTTTTGCATTTTCTTATCCATGAATGTAGACCACCTTCCACACTACTTCCTCCCTAGAACTCAGATATACTAAAATGTTGATAAAATCTTTTCCACAGAGCCCGGACGAAGGAATAGTCAATAAACAAGTGGGTAGACGATTCAGCATTTAGCTTGCAAATGATACACAGACTTGGTCCATTCCAACCCATCCGGATGAGATTATCCCAAGTTTTGAGCTTGTCAGATAGCAGAAACCAAAGAAAACATTTAAATTTCAAAGGGATGGCCAGCACCAACTAACCCTATACCGCCAGTGGCTGGGAAATATACATTTTCTTTTAATCATGTACCGATAAGCAGAGGCCACCGATACCTGTCCAGTGTCTTCATTACCATCCCATACCAGAATATCTTCATCCTGAATCATGCGGATGCCTACGCTGTTCAAAATGTTAACATAACAGTCCCATTCGCGACAGAGATATCTAGGAAGTAATAAATCCTCCCCAGTCATCCAATAATTATGTGAATTATTTTTAACAACTGCGTTCAAAGTAATATAGCCCTGGGACCATAAAGATGTTGGAAGTTGAGCAGGCAACCTATAATCAAAATTAATACCAGCAATCAAATCAACGCCGATAGCTACTTCTCGGCCATCCCCAATTTTCCAGCATAACTCAGCTGCTAGCCAACTGTATACTTTCATGAACCCATTCCAAATGGGAGAAACCCTCTTAACAATTTTCCTGGGAGACCTGAACCAATGAGACAGTTTTACCTACACATATTTATGATGAATAACTTTAGACCACAAAGAATTTCCGAATAGGAAACTCCACAAACTTTTTAAATGCAAAGCAGCACTAAATATGGACAAATCTTTTAGATCCCAACCCCCATAAACATATGGAAGTGAGATCCGATCCCATCGAACCAATGAAAAATATGATTTCTTCAAACCCCCTATCCAAAGAAAATTAAACATAATACTTCGCAGTCTGTTGATCACCGCACATGGCACCGGCAAAAGGGAAAACCAATAAACTGGCATCCCCATAAGGACAGATTTAAGCAAGGTGAGCTTACCACCTACAGAAAGAAGCCAAAAAGTCCAATGACAGATACGTGCCTCAAATTTTTTGATCAACCAATGCCAGTCATAAATAAGATATCCATTAGGTTTCAACTGGAAACTAAGATATGTTAATCCATCCGATAACTTGCAACAGTTGTAGGGCATCACCGACTAGATGGATCTAATTACATCAATCCCAATTAGATTCTCATATAAACAAGATTTATGCATGCATGACCTTCATGCCAGATGCCTTACGAAAAACCTCAATAATATTCTGATATGCCTTCCATTCATCCACCGATCTAGTTCCAGCAACTAAAACATAATCAACAAATAAAGCATTAGTAATGGATAAATCTTTAGAGATTTTCAAGCCCTTAATCTTACCATCCAACTGTGCCTTCTTGATCAGCCGACTTAGACCATCCATGATCAGTAAAAACAATAATGGAGATAATGAATAGCCCTGTCGAATACCTCTCGAGCAACTGAAGAAAGTGGTGGGTGCCCCGTTGACTAACATAGCAATATTCATCGAGTTTACACATGTCATAATCCATCTAATAGCAATGGCCGAAACTCCAATTTGTATCAAAATAATTCGTAGGAAATCCCAGTAAACTCTGTCATAGGCCTTCTCAAGGTCCATTTTAAGAAAAAATGCGTTCATTTTCTTTGTCTTAACAGTATGTAGAAGCTCCTGTGTGATTCCAACTGCATCATGAATTTGGCAATCCTACAGGAATCCAAACTGCTCGGGAGAGATATGTATAGATAAAATAGGCTTCAACCTTCCAACAATAATCTTTGAAACCACTTTATAAGCAAGATTACATAGTGCAATAGGTCTAAAATCTGCATAGGATTTCAGATCATTCACATTCAGGATAAGAGTTATAAAAGTAGAATTTAGTGCCCCAGAAATGTATCCCTGGGTTCTAGTATATTCTACCATTTGTAATAAATCAACGCCCATAAAATCAAAGAAATGCAGAAAAAGCTCCATAGGCCAACCATCAGGTCCTAGCTTTTCTCCCTTGAAAACAGCTTGAGTGTATTCTCAACCTCCTCCAAAGTGACCACAGAGTTCATCTCCGCCACCTCCTCATCACCAAAAAATATAGGAAATAGTCTAGCAACATGAAGTTGTGAGAGAAGATCACATCCTTTATCATCTTTATAGATATCATAGAAATGTTTAATGGCCAAATCCTGGAGCTCCTTCTCACCAGATACTTCTACACCCTCCAGATTAACAACCTTCCAAATGGTGTTAATATTCCTTCTAGTAGATGCGTAAGCGTGGAAAATCTAGAATTCTTATCACCAGACTGTACCCACAGTGCATGAATTTTTAACCGCCACTCCTGTTCTTCCTTCAAATATAATTTATCTTTATCAGCTTCCAACAGTTTCAACAAGTCAAACTCCTGAGTATCCAGTGGATTCTCTAAATTGGATGAATAGAGAAACTGCAGTTTAGATTCAACATCAATTAGTGCTTGCCTGTAAATCTTCTTCCTCTGATGGATCCATTAAGAGACCTTTCCCTTAAGTTCTTTTAACTTTAAACAAAACCTATCAACCGGATTGTATTCCAAACCAATGGTCGAGTTAAGCCAGACATCCTTTACAAACAACTCAAAAGACTCAAATTGTAACCAAGAGCTATCAAATTTAAAGGGATAATCCCACCGAAGGTCACCATCTTTCAACTGTAAATATACAGGCCAACGGTCAAATACCTTAATCTTACCAACCCATGAACGATAATTTTGACAGGATTCCATTAGATGAGCTTTAACCAAAAACTGGTCCAGTCTTTTATGAATGCAATCAATACCCCTCCTACCATTCGTCCAAGTGGGAGTTTGTATGCCAGAGCATGTATCAATAAGATCATTGTGAATTAGAAACTCAAAGAAGTAATCAACCAGATGATCCAGATTTTCCTTAGCACCCCAAACTTCCTGGGCAGCCTCGTAAAATTAAGATCACCTGCCACAATTAAATGATCATTATCCAACAACCCTGATCTCTGTAAACCATCCGAGAATTGAACCCTATTTCTATAAGGGGCATAACAATTCAGTATAGACAACTCGAAATTTGCAGCCTTACAAAAACCATCCATCAAGATTCCCCAGTTAGATTTAAAGACATTAAAAGAAAATAATCTTGGGTCCCATGCAACTAACCAGACATACCATTGGAACTAACAACAGAGACCTCCCACCCACCCATAATGCTAGTGAATTTTGAAAGTGCCACCAAATCATCACACATGGTTTCATGCAACAAAATGATACTAGGTCGGGTAGTAGTAATAAGATCAAGTAGGGCCCTAACCCGAACAGCCCTACCCAACCCACGAATATTCAAAGAACAGATAGGCATTAATGAACCCCATTTGAGGGGGAAATTGCTCTAAGACCCCCATGAAAATTAGTTATCCCAGCCACATCCTCATGAACATCAATTCTCTCAGAGATAGGTTTGTAGCCCATTCCTTCATCCCCAACCATATCTTCCCTCAAAGCCACCTTCTCCCTAGATTTTCTTAAAGTGACATTCCTAAAACGAGTCGAGCTTACCGTCTGGACCAAAGGTTTTGAAGAAGGATTTTTGGAGAAAATAGGTAAAGGTGTGATGGAACCTTCAACAGCCAAACCCCCATAACCCGCTTCACCCAATATATTCAAATATTCCACCTTCGAAATGCCCACCTCTCGCATGTCCAAATCAATGGAGACTCTAGTATCAGAGAGACTCCCAAAACCCCCAACAGGGCACCCATCCCTAGAAGCAAAACCAACCTCCGACGCAACACCCCCACCCGATGATTCAACCCCGAATAAGTCCCGACATGCCCTTGCTTTCTCCAGAGGATATATCTCAATGGATGAAGGAAATACCAAAGGAGGGGAATTCTCAAAACGGTGTCCCCCGAAGCAATTTTCCTGCTTAAAATTGCCTCAGCATCCCTAATAGAATCTAACTCAGCATGTGAAATGTCACGGTAGTTAGGGATAACACGGAACTTTAACTTACCCGGAACTAGAGGATGAGAATTGCCCTCCAAAGAAGTGTAGGCACAATCTGTGGCACATACAGAAGATGGGAGCTTCGGAGATAGCTCAGATGCTAGAGATTCGGAGCAATGTGCTTTTAAATGACCCGCTTGCTGGCACCGGAAGCATCTAAAGGGCACTTCGAAGTAATCCAAATGCCATCGCCAGACTTTAGTACCCCATTCCAATTCTATATCCGCCGGAAGCCCTTTTCCCATTTCAAAGGCTACCATAACCCTGGCATATCGGCAATCATAACCAAAGAGAGAGGAATTGTCGAGTCTAACGAATTTACCCACAGAATTAGCAATACCTATTAAAATGTTCTCAGACCAAAGTTTTATGGGCAGCCCAGGAATGTGTAGCCAAAGATGTCGGATGCTCTGAACCTCCCACAGTGGATCGAAAGCCACATGCCACTTTTTCAGGCACAATGATCCTTCCTTGAAGCACCAAAAACGCTTAAGGATACACCCCACATGTTCCGGTTTGGAAAATATAAACATTATCCATCCATTGAGTAACTGGAGGACCCAAGGGAGATCACCAACAATGGGCATCCAGTGCTTACGGACCCATTCCACTAATTCCTTCTACTCCCCAGAAGTAAACTCTAATCTCCCCACAAAAGCACGAGAAGCCAACATTTCAATACAGTCCAGGTTGGTTTCCACAGGGATGGAAAATCTAACCAATCCCTCACGAACCTTCAGGGATTTTGGTTGTCGACGTTTTTTTGGCCTTTACCCCCTTGAAGTTGTGCGGCCAATCTCCCTCAGAAATAGTATTAAGGACAGGAGCCCTCACATCTGCGACATTACCAGAATAAAGACCACCCGAAGCCAAATTAGGGTAAGTATCAATGTGAGGACTAATATTACCCAACGAAAAAACTTATAAATATATAATTCAATACTTATTAAAAAACATTAAAATACTTATTGGTTCCAACTTAAATAATTGTATTAACCTTATTGGCCTCTCTCATTGAAACTACTCAAAGATGTGGATTCCTATACTTCGTGCTGCAACAAAGGCTAATAAAATCAAATTCATGAACATAAAGAATATGTTGAATCAGCAGCATTAGAAATTTCTTCTAACAAGTTTCTAACTACGATTTTTATTGTTAGATTTTAATGAAAAAGCTTAGGGCATTCACTGCAAATTTACTAATTTATGTTTCTTGTATACTTTTTTTTTTATTAGCAATTTAGGATTATGTTATAATATGCATCATGGCCATGATGACGATGTCAAGAGATAAATTAAATACAAAGAATGTGGAGAACGATCAAAGCAATTGAATTTATTGAATCATCGAAATGATATCATTTCTTTATTTCTCTTTCAAAACTTATAAATGATGAATGCTATGAAAGTATATTATTTATTAGTATAGTTACTTGACTTGTGGTCAGTGAATATTGATAAGTCACAAGTTAAGTGTCATGAACAATTATTTATTATTTGTTCTCTATGCTAATTGGTTCACCTGTTGTCTATGTTTTAGCTACCTCTTACCTTCTTTAATTAAATGGTCACTACCTGTTATCCATGTATGAGCTAGAGTTATTTTGAATGTTGAACGAGGCTCATAAAATCAATCTGGACACTACACTTGTCCCATCCTCTTCAATCTAAAAAAAGCATAAAAGATATTCCAACCCAAATTTTAAGATATAAACACCTATCGATGTAAATATTAATAACAATATTGCGAAGTGAAAAAAAAGAGAATGATCAATGGCATCCATTTTGGGTACCTCCACTCTATAGACTATTTCTGGAACTGTGGAGAGAACAATCTCTCCATTCATTAACATGATATTGTCACAACTTTTTTTCTGGAGCTCTGGAGAGAACAATATCTCCATTTATTAACATGATATTATCACAAGTGCTTCGGAAGCTCCACCGACACTCGAAATGGCGTTGGAAATAGAAGATATTGTGCTCTACTAATACATGGAAGAAACAAACTCTTTCTGGGTATTAAGGAAATAGAGCTTATATCGTACTAAGACAATTCCAAGATAGATCCCACGTCTTATTCACACACATTGGACAAGAAGAACCAGGGAAGATGTGTATCTACTTTCATATCTAGTACAACGACTCCACTTTCCACCAGACTGGGAATATCTGCACAGATCATATAAATCATGATTCGGAAGGATCTGAGCACTCTGAGTAATCTGCATCATAGTTGCATCGATCCATTTGTTAATATGAGTGTTAGGTTTAAAAGAAAGAAAAGTCTGATTCACAGCTAAGAAAAGTCTGATTCACAGCTAAGAAAGCTCCGACTGTTTCAACTTTCAAGGGTAAATGAAACTATGAATCTACACAAAATGTTGTTGTCTTCTTTCTCTTTCTTGATGAAATAAAAAATAAAAGCTCAAATTACCTCATCATCATGGACAAAAGCAAAGCAAAGCAAAACAAAACAGATCAAGAGAAGAGAGGCTGCTGAAGTTTTGGTATTCAATTAGTGGTATATTTAACGTGAATAGAAACCAGGAGCTGCATGACAGCAAGGGCAACTGTTAAGATGGTGCTGCAATGTCGGCATTGCAGCTCCATCTTAACAGTCGCCCTTGGTGTCATGCTGCTCCCTGTTTCTATCAATGCTGCTCCAACTTCTTCTTTCAGAATTAGATTGAGCATTCTTTATATAGCCTCATCATATAGCTGCTCGAGGAGATGAGGGCCAAGAGCATCTTAAAACTAGTGGGGACACGAAAGCAAAAGTCAAGGTGGGAATTGCCTCCAGACTGTAGTATGAGGTACATGTGCTAAATCTGGGTGGAAAATGCCAGAAAGCAGGGAATCTAAAGCCTACTGGAGTCACTGACTCACCGCCAATAAATAATCACAACAACAATTGCCGTTGAGCACCAAATATTTGGTATCATTTCAGAAAATAAAGTTCACATCTCTCCAAAGATTGGGAGATTGGGAGGGAAGCTAATTCATAGTGTCATAACGGTCGTAATTTTATGTGGATATCCTTAATCTTGTTATAAAGTTAAATCTTCTCAAACTTCTAGAAACTGTATAAATTGACTATTGGTTTATAGAAAACAATGAACTGGTTTATACAAAACCATGAACTCCGTATTTAGTGACAATTGAATTCTAACTAATAGATATTATAAATGACAAGTGACTTCTAGCTAATTATTTATGAATGGCAACGAACTTCTAATAGCCTACAATTTGAGACTCAAGAAATATCTATTGCAACTAATTCTATCATATACACTTCACTGCCCAGAAAAATATCATCGTTTTTCTAGAACAAGCGACTTATACTCAAATTAACCATAAAACAGTACGATAATATATGATAATAACTTTTATTTATGATTTATCAGATATTATTAAAAATTCTAATTATAATTTACAATTA